>JACEGR010001251.1:0-179698 GCA_014170235.1 Listronotus bonariensis
TTTTTCATATTAGGTACTTGTTATTAATTGATAGATTATATATTTTTGAAAATAGATAAAGTTTTATTTTTGTAATTTCTTACAATTTAAATCTGTCAAAATGTTTTTAAAAGTATACAGAATATATATGTACAAGTTGTCAACTTAATAAATTAAAGGGGGTTTTCGGAAAAAAATCTTAAAAAATGGGCTTTTTGGTCTTCCAACTGAATATAACCCCTTAAGGATGCCGATTTTTATAATTAAAATAAGGTACCTTTATCAACTACACCTTAAGAAGTTGTATTTTATTTTTTGAAAACTGGGTAACAAAATAAGTCTAAAAAAGGTCAGCTATTGTCTGAGGGTACCCCTATGAGAGCACATAATAACTTTTGAATTTTTCCTTAATATGTACAAATTTTAGGTGGAAGTAAAAGTGCCTGTTAGTGGCCCTATTTTTATTACTCTGTTAATAATAAGACCACTTCAAAAAAATCTAAAACAAGTTTAGAACCTTTTGAAAAAATAACTTTAATTGTTTAAAAAATATTTACTTATCAAAGATATTAACTTTTTATCAGTGGCGTACGTAGTGTATGGGGCTAGGCGGGGCAGTGCCCTGGAGCCACCAAGCTTAAGGGGACCCGTTGGAGTTAAAAAAGGCCCTTGGGCTAAGTACAGAAATACTGAAAACAAATGCGATGAAAAATAAAGGGGAAGACTTTTTTGCTCTTTAAATTTTAGGGGCCCCACTTTACTGTTTTGTCCCAGGGCCCCTTCTGCCCTAGCTACGCCACTGCTTTCTATTTAAAAATTCTTTAAACAATACAGGAACAAAATATGTAGGTATTACTAATTTGAACATCCGGGACAGATGAGCTGCTGCCTACTCTTTTTAGTTAATTCAATGGATTCCTTATGCATAAAGGTAAACATGAAAACATCTATAATAATCTATAAAAAATAGATGCTATTTACTTGGGTACACGCCAAAACAAATAACATCTATTTAATGAATCCGACGAACCAATACTTTGTAGCAATTAATTAAAGTTTTTTTTATATATTTTTTAATGAATAATTTAACGGCTAAATTTGGGGTTTAAAATAGATTTTTGTATTTGAGGAGCCGCTGCCTTTTGTCAAAAAGTTTTTTTTTCTATATTAGGTACTTGCAGCGTAGATTACATATTTTTAAAAGTAGATAAGTTTTTATTTTTTGTAATTTTCTTTACAATTTAAATCTGTCAAAATGTTTTTAAAAGTATACAGAATATATATGTACAAGTTGTCAACTTAATAAATTAAAGGGGGTTTTCGGAAAAAAATCTTAAAAAATGGGCTTTTTTGGTCTTCCAACTGAATATAACCCCTTAAGGATGCCGATTTTATAATTAAAATAAGGTACCTTTATCAACTACACCTTAAGAAGTTTGTATTTTATTTTTTGAAAACTGGGTAACAAAATAAGTCTAAAAAGGTCAGCTATTGTCTGAGGGTACCCCTATGAGAGCACATAATAACTTTTGAATTTTTCCTTAATATGTACAAATTTTAGCTGGAAGTAAAAGTGCCTGTTAGTGGCCCTATTTTGATTACTCTGTATAATAATAAGACCACTTCAAAAAAATCTAAAACAAGTTTAAAACCTTTTGAAAAAATAACTTTAATTGTTTAAAAAATATTTACTTATCAAAGATATTAACTTTTTATCAGTGGCGTAGCGTAGCGTATGGGGCTAGGCGGGGCAGTGCCCTGGAGCCACCAAGCTTAAGGGGACCCGTTGGAGTTAAAAAAGGCCCTTGGGCTAAGTACAGAAATACTGAAAACAAATGCGATGAAAAATAAAGGGGAAGACTTTTTTGCTCTTTAAATTTTAGGGGCCCCACTTTACTGTTTTGTCCCAGGGCCCCTTCTGCCCTAGCTACGCCACTGCTTTCTATTTAAAAATTCTTTAAACAATACAGGAACAAAATATGTAGGTATTACTAATTTGAACATCCGGGACAGATGAGCTGCTGCTTATTCTTTTAGTTAATTCAATGGATTCCTCATGCATAAGGGTAAACATGAAAACATCTATAATAATCTATAAAAAATAGATGTTATTTACTTGGGTACACGCCAAAACAAATAACATCTATTTAATGAATCCGACGAACCAATACAGAAGATATCTTCAATTCTAAAAAGTCATTAAATATCCTATCACCATAGACATTTTCTTTTACTTAATATCAGTTTTAACTTGCCAATAATTCAAATGCAAAATAATTCATCCGGTTTCATCTTAACCTCAAAAAATGCTGACCTCAAATGTGACAAGCCGACAAGCAAGAAATTTAATCTAAGTATATTGCCTCCTGTCGAAAAACATTGAAACTCGTAAATATATTTAAATCTTTCTTTAAATTTGTTTTCAACTAGTCAATGGAGAAATATTGAACAGTAACATAGGGCCAGGCACTAATAATACCGGCCTTATTTTGACATCTGAGCTTGCGCAGATGCATGGTGGGATAAGGGCTCCCTTAATAGGGCTAAAGATAGTGCCTGGCTTAATTTATGTCTGTTTTAGGTAGCGCTTATTTTAACTTCGGAACTGTTCGTGTAAACCGAACGGCTGCCGACCACAAAATCGAAAAGTTTTAGAAGTAAAAATACTTAAAACCTTGCTTTTTCAAATGTAATTCTTTATTGTGTAAAACAAAATCCTACAACACAAAACAATAAAAAGAAGAACAACTAAATTTTTTCCCTTTTTTTTTAGGTTAATGGTACCTACTGTTGACATGATTTGCATTAGAGTTATTCTAAATTGTGGGTACAAGCACTATTTAAATAAGGCCGGTATGAATAATACCCAAGCTTAATAAGGCAACTTGCAAAAATTCTTTAATGGCAATTTTACTGAAAAGTTGTAATTAGGGCCCATGGATTGTAGTGGCCTTATTAAACGTTTTGTGTAAAACAAAACCCTACAACAATCCTTAAAAATTTTTATACGTACTATAGTATTTTGTCTCCCCCGTGGCGCAGTAGACAGAGCTTTGATCTTCCAGCCAGAGGTCGCCGGTTCGACTCCCAGCGGGGAGATATTTTAGGTAGTAGTTATTTAAAAATAACGACCGTGGTGGCACTACCGCGTTGTCTAAAAGGTGCTGTGAAATGCATAACTACGTGTCTCAGTGCTTGGGCAACGTTGACGGAATAGGGGAAGCATGGGATAAACATCTAATAACCCGACACCAACAGTACTCTGGTATTTAGGCATATGCCTTGGTGGGATGTCAAAAAGATAAAAAAAACACAAAACAATAAAGAAAAACAACTAATTTTTTTCTCTTTTTTAGGTAATGGTAGTTTCAACATGATTTGCAATAACACTAAATTGTGTATGTGTATTAATAATACCGAAGCTTAATAAGGCAGACTTGCAATAATTCTTTAATGGCAATTTTACTGAAAAGTTATAATTAGGGCCCATGGATTGTAGTGGCCTTAATATGGCCTTATTAAACGCGTGGCCTTAATTAAAGTACCTTATATCAAACTTGTGTCATACAAAACAGATTTTTATTACTTACCATGTATAATAAAATATTAAGAGTCACTAAAAACGACAGTGACCAGGAACAGTATAACATAATGAGACAAAGAAAAACACAAAGTTGAAATCCAGTTGCAACCATCAATAAAAGCTGACCTTCAAAAATATTTTTAAATAAATTAAATATGTTATGAAGTCCTAAAGCCAAAATTTCAACCTGTTTTACTGTTGTTATAACATTTGTGCTTATACCAATTTTTTTAAATTTAAGTGTTAAAATAAGCAGTCGTAGCCTATTGTATCTACTTTTTATTGCTAGTAACAATATTATCATAATTGTACACATATTTGAGTTATATAAATCCCACATAAGAGGTTTAATAGGTCCCCAGAAATAAGAAATAATATTGCTTTTTTCTCTTGTTATGTTTTTTGCCATGTAAACCCCAAAGCACAAAAAATAAGTTGTTATCACTAAATTTGTAATTTTTAAAAATAAATTGCCGTTGCGAAACATCAGATTTTCAAATTTTGACTCTTGATTGGACATTTTTTCATCTATCAATATGAATTCACTTAAAAGTTTCTGCCAAACAAATCTTTTTTGTAACAATTAAAAATTGCATAAATCGTTGATATGCTCGTGCTTCCAGTTGCTGTTAAACCCAAAATTAAAAAAGCAACATTAAAGTTTTGAAGAAAGTTTAACTGCTCAAAAAAGTAGGACACCGCCGAAATTACCATAAAAGTTTCAAAAACCAAAAGTTTAAGTTTATATCTTTTTTCTCTAATTAACATATTATTTTGAAAGTCATAATAGGGAAAAATGCTAAAATTTTGTGCAAAGTGTGCAACTGAATAAAAGAAGAATATTTTGTTTTGGTGCGACATTTTGTTGTGTCTACAAGCTGAGTATTTTTTGTCGGAACTACTTTTTTAATAAAACGTATATTTATGTTTAATAATTACATTAATTTTACCTTTATATTAGGTAAACATTTTTTTCAGGGCCCTAATTACTTAAGTAGACAATTTCATAATTAGTTCGATTTATTACGTATGGAATATTATAAAAAGTAAATTAAAAAATGAGTTTGCCTGAAAACACGTTTTTATTGCATTACCAAAAATATATTATACTAAAATAATTACATGTTTAAATACAGCTTTGTATTCTTAATTATGTTTAAAATTTAAATATTAGTTAATTTTTTTAGTTTAATTTTTAACTTAATCCCAGCAAACACTATTTGCGGGCAATATACATTTTTCATATTGGCATTGATGGTAAAGCATTGGCAATTGGTGGCAATATTATATCAACATCTAATACGCATTAAAAAGTTACCCTAAATAAACACTCAATTGCCAATAAATTTTACATGCAGGCGAATTGCCGGCAAGCATACAAAAATGGCGGCATACCAATCCTGATTAAATAAAGCATGCCTTTTTGTTGCAGGCAAATAAATATTGGATTTTTAAAGGCAAACCTTCAACGCATATTTATACTTTTTAAACCATATTATTAACATTGGTATTTAACTAACATTCGAGCAATTTTTTTGATCTGTTTTATTTATAATGGCGGCTAAACAACATTATTTTAGGTTTTTTACATAATTTAAAGGAAATGGCCTTTTCCTAACATTTTATTGATACAAATCATGCCAATAAAAATTATGCCAAACAAAATGTTTATTAGGTATGTATTTTTGAGAGAATAAAAATAAAATGATGGTAAAATTAGCTAGGTTAGTTCTGGTTAGTTCTGGTTAGTTCTGGTTACTAGCCGAAATACAAGATTTGACAATTTGACAGAAGAGGCAACCTTGCTTTTGTTTGGCCGCTTTGTGCAATTATTTTCTACGTGGTTTTCTGGCTTTTAGTTTCTTTTTTAAAGAAAAGAGTTTTAAGTAGACATAATTAAGTGTATTCATTACCTAATTAGTGTGTGTTGTGTAATTAATTGGTGACGGCTAGTCAAGAAGGCGGGTTATTCAAGTAGACTGTTAGGAGCTGTAAACATTTCGTTTAAAACCTTTTAAATTTGAAGTTACCTAAAAAAATTATATAAAATCAGGAAGTTGCCTTATTAAAAGTTTTAAAGACGTGTTAATAAAAAAATTATATATATTTAATAGTTTTTTTTGACATTTAACTCCTTTAAAATATTTCTCCCTATGTTTTGGATCTGAAAATTAAGTGTAAGTGTCCCTTAAATACTTACTATTTTAAAGTGTTTTCTTTTGATTTACTAGGGAATTATTGGAATAGGCAAATAGTGCTAGCAGTATTAAGGGAAAAGCTTTATTTTATTACTGCTAAAACTTAACGGGCCTATATAAAGAAGTGTTATTGGTCAACACCACATGCTTGTATTATTTTTAACCTAAAACTGGAATATTATTTGTTTTTATTTATAGTCTATTTTATTTATTTGTTTTGTATAGTTACAAATGGGGAAGTTTTTACTTTTTTAGTATATTTTAAAGACAAAATTTAAAAATAAACAAAAATTACTTTAACCCTTAACCTTATTTTGTTCTCAAATGTCAAAATAAGGAAGGGAAACGACCGACTAAATTTTTGCACAATTAAAGTCTAGCAGTAACTTTAATAAAGTTTCCCTTATTTAAAACCACTACTGAGCATGCGTAATGTCAAAATACTACTGAATTTATTACTGCTAGACCTTAAATGAATTCCAATAATTCCCTAATATCTTTTTTAATTTTATTACATATTTTTTTTTTTTTTTGGTTTTCTGTTTCGGTATAAAAATTTATATTATCTACTTTTTTATTGATAAAGTTTTCCTGCCTTTTTTTCTTATTTTTTTCGATTACAAAATTCTAAATATGTTATTTAACTTTTGGGACATTCAACTTATAAAACTTACAATACTTATTTAATGATAAATGCCATTATCCTAAACGCATTTTTTTGTCAATAACTTATTAATGATGGATGCCATCATCCTAAACGCATTTTTTCGTCATAAATTATTAATGATGGATGCCATCATCCTAAACGCATTTTTTCATCATAAATTATTAATGACGGATGCCATCACATTATCTGCAACACGTGGCCTAATAACGGCCAATTGCCCGCTTTCGCGTCTTTTTGATACCTTTTTGCCAATGCCTTGCCATTAAAGAGTGTTGGTAATGCCAGTAAATTAAATGTACAACGCCGGCAAAAAATGTTATATGTTATATATATGTTAATAGACTTGCTACCAAAACGTCGATTTTTAATTCGAATTTTTTTGGGTTTTTACTTAAAATAAGGTTTAGATAGTTAGACCACCCACTGCTGGAGATCCGAATTCATCACTCATCCACTAAACTGATTTTTTTTCAAATGGCAACCCTTCTTAGACAAGCACTTTTAGAACTAAAATATTTTTTAAAGAATCTAACTATACCGATTTATTTGCGATCGAATTAAAAATAACGTCATAAATAAAGAATCAAAGCCAGCTAGATGCAATACTACAAATGACTCTCAAAAAATCAAGTAGGCGGAAAACTTTTAAAGATGTCAAATTAGTATTAACAATTGTCTTAGGGATTCAAAAGTGTTAAAAATACAGCAAAGTCGGTCTATATAAGGTCACGACATTCGGCCATATTGCTTTGACGTGTTATGACGTCACATCTCCCATTTTTCGGCCATGTTGTTCAGTGCCGGAGATATACAGTTTATTGTATTAGTAGAACAACCGTTTACACAATAGTTTTTAATTGTTATTAAGTTGTAAATTCTTTTACTTTAAATAAATAACATTTGGAATTACATCTTTCAACAAATATCACTTCCAAAACAATGCAAAATGAAATGCGCAAATTCTAGACGCCACTGGATTGATCTTCAGCTTTGATTTTACCCAGTCTTGCCAACTTTTCTCCGAGAAGTGCCCTTCCTTGCGTCCACGACCTCGAACCGCCTAAAAGTTGAGGATATGTCGCAACCTTAAAAATAAAAGCTAACCTTGAAAATACAGGGTGTTCTGTTTAAAAAATCAAAATTGGCATCACTTTCGATTAAACCAAAAGTAATTAAAAAGTGAAAGTTTGCGTTGACACATGAGATAAAAACTAGAGCACGCGAGCATCGTGTATTTTTTTCTTTAATATTAGTCGAAGTGAAAGGAAAATATTTAAAGTTTTTTTTGCTCTTCAAAATTTAGACTATCTGAAAATGGAACGGGACGCTATCTTCTGTTTTTCAAATTAAAAGTAAGTGGTGACCTTTTTTATTTTTTTCTCTTCAAAATTTTTTTGCCAAAAAATTCTTTATAGCACGCCAACAACATTATTTTACGTTTTTATACAAAAATGGTACGTTAATACAAAAAGTTTCGCCATCACTGCTCTAGAAGTTATGGCTTGTCTAATATAATGCCCATATAACCCAAGATGCAATTGTTCCAATTTACAATAAGATTTTGAAGAACCTCGACAAAAACAATAGCTCGGCCTGTTTGTTTTTTAATCTTAAGCGTGCCTTTAATGTTATTAATATTAATTTACTGCTTGATAAATTTGAAAAATATGGTGTTCGTGGAAACGCTCTTAATTGGTTGAAAGAGTTTTTGAGCAGTCTTGTGCAACAGGTGATTTTGAGGGACCTTCAGGATACATTTTGTTTTTCAAAAGAATTGTCAGCAGTGGAGTTCCTCAGGGCAGTTTACTTGGGCCATTGTTATTTTTAATATTTATTAACGATATTGCGTCGAGTGGCTTTGATGGTCATTATATTTCACTTTTTGCAGATGATACAGCAGCAGTGGCGGCTATTCAGGTGTAGTAAGTGAAGTGTCACTTCACCAAAAATAAATAATAAAACATAAAAAAACACATTACTATTATTCAATTCATTTTTCTCATTTCTATTCCTTATTTGTAAAATTCGCCATGAAAAATCTAGCATATACATTAACCGCTGGCGCGAGTCGCTTTCCTCCTCTTTCGGCAACGCGACAATAAGTGTATTGCAAATATAAAACGGACCGAAGTATACACCTCATGCGAGGTTTTGTTTATGCTTTGACGCTCCGTTGCCATGACAACGCTATACTTGCTGGCGGCCAGAATCGCGGGTGGGAGTATCAGAAGTATTGCTTGGTAAATCGCTAGCCTTAAAAAGATAGTATAGGTGTTGGTCGTTTCGTTGGTTTTCGCGTATTATTTCGATTGTTTCCGTTTGCGTATAATAAGCCACAGTGATTTTTCACAGGAAGAAATTAAAGGACAGTACAGAGCACTTCTCTATGAAATATTAGATTATATTTTGATAGAAATGGAAGTAAGATTCAAAGATTGTTACAAACTACAATTTCTTTGTCTTGCTGATACTGCAAAGTTTGGCCAGTATAACCAAACTTTTCCCACTGATTCTTTTCAAAATTTATTGGAGATATATTCTGAATCATTTCCAAAAAATTAGAGGCTCAAAAATAAACTTGACCTAATATTTGCTGATGAAAGTTATAGAAAAACAAGTTGGCTCAAATAAAGACATTTTTACCGAGGCGTATAAACTTTTCTGCTAATTTTAACGATATCACCGACAAGCGTCGTGTCAGTGGAACGGAGTTTTTCTTGTCTTAAGCGTTTATTAACTTTCTTAAGAAACACTATATCCCAAGATAGACGTTTATCTTTGGCCAATATTTCAATTCAAAAGGAACTTCTACTGAACTGAAAAAACTTAACCATTTTATGAATATATATAAATGATAAATTTGTTGCATTAAAAGATAGAGGGATTGATTTGGTGTATAAAATTTAGGTAAGTTTAGATATTAAGACTTTTACTAGCATATGTTTTGTTTCAGGAATGTTTTATTACTGGAAAATACTGATGTGGTTCTGCTGGCTTAATCTTAAGCTAACAGAACCACAAATTAGAAAAAAATCTAAACTAAGTTAAACAAAAAAAACAAGAAATATTTTTTTACTTGTGTTCCGATTTTATTATACACGTTATTTAAAAAAAAAACAAAATATAATAAACAGAAAGTCTAAAAAGAGCCTTAAAATATGGCATAGGTTTTGTTTCAAAAATGTTTTATATTGGGAAATACCGATGTGGTTCTTCTGTCTTAATCTTAAGCTAGCAAAACCCCAAAGTAAAAAAATAATATTTACTAAACTAAATCATATAGAATATAGACCATTAAAACTATGTATACCTAGAGCCTAAAATTGGCCTAAAACGTTGACATACTTTAAACATAAAACACACGAAATATTTTTTGTACTGAGGACAGGAAAATATTAAAATATTTCACAATCTAATGGTACAAGATTCACCTTTAAATATATCGGTGTGTTTTTGGGTCCTAAAGTTTAAAAATCAGAATAAAGTGTATAACAATTAGGAGCCTAAAAGAGGCTAAAAATATAGCATACCTAAACAAAAAAATACTTTCCATTTACCAAGATCTTGGTGTGGTTTTGATAGCTTAAGCTCTAACCTCGGATTTTTCTAAGAAAACGAGAAGCAAAAAAGTTTAAATAGGGTAATAAAACAGCCTAAAAATATGGATCTAAATAGAATCCAAAATAAAGGTTTGGTTCTGCGAGCTTAAGTAGTATAACCTAATAATACTTTGTAGCAATTAATTAAAGTTTTTTTATATTTTTTAATGAATAATTTAATAGCTAAATTTGGGGTTTAAAATAGATTTTTGTATTTGAGGAGCCGCTATTTTGTCAAAAAGTTTTTTTCATATTAGGTACTTGTGCGTAGATTACATATTTTTAAAAGTAGATAAGTTTTTAATTTTTGTAATTTTCCTTACAATTTAAATCTGTCAAAATATTCTTAACAGTATACAGAATACATATGTATAAATCGTCAACTTAATAAATTAAAGGGGGTTTTTAGAAGAAAATCTTAAGAAATGGGCTTTTTTGGTCTTCCAACTGAATATAACCCCTTAAGGATGCCGATTTTTATAATTAAAATAAGGTACCTTTATCAACTACACCTTAAGAAGTTTTATTTTATTTTTTGAAAACTGGGTAACAAAATAAGTCTAAAAAGGTCAGCTATTGTCTGAGGGTACCCCCTATGAGAGCAAATAATAACTTTTGAATGTTTCCTTAATATGTACAAATTTTAGCTGGAAGTAAAAGTGCCTGTTAGTGGCCCTATTTTGATTACTCGGTTAATAAAAAGGCCACTTCAAAAAAAAATCTAAAACAAGTTTAAAACCTTTTGAAAAAATTACTTCAATTGTTTAAAAATATATTTACTTATCAAAGATGTTAACTTTTTATCAGTGGCGTACGTAGTGTATGGGGCTAGGCGGGGCAGTGCCCCGGGGCCACCAAACTTAAGGGGACCCCTTGGAGTTAAAAAAAGGCCCTTGGGCTAAGTACAAAAATACTGAAAACAAATGCGATGAAAAATAAAGGGGAAGACTTTTTTGCTCTTTAAATTTTAGGGGCACACACTATTTTGTTCCAAGGCCCCTTCTGCCCTAGCTACGCCACTGCTTTTTATTTAAAAATTCTTTAAACAATACAGGAACAAAATATGTAGGTATTACTAATTTGAACATCCGGGACAGATGAGCTGCTGCTTATTCTTTTAGTTAATTCAATGAAACATCTATAATAATCTATAAAAAATAGATGTTATTTACTTGGGTACACGCCAAAACAAATAACATCTATTTAATGAATCCGACGAACCAATACAGAACATATCTTCAAATCTAAAAAAGTCCTATCACCATAGATAACCTACATTTAGATCCGCAGTGGCAAGAAGCATTTTTCGGATTTTTACGACCTCGCGCAGTGGGTGGACGAACATGCGCACTTAAAAGCCGTGGCAAAAATACAAACACCGGCACCCCGTGCCCTTCGTCCCCGGTCTGACCGTAACGCTTATTAGCTACCGTACTTCGAACAGAAAACCAGGACGCTGTCAACAAATTATTTCCTACCGGTTTTTTCGCCCATGAAATATAACTTTTGTTTCGCGAAGGTTATAACATTGGCAATCCATCGAGATCAGTGCCTATCACCACAGACATTTTCTTTTAGTTAATATCAGTTTTAACTTAATAATTCAAATGCAAAATGATTCATCCGGCTTTATCTTAACCTCAAAAAATGCTGACCTCAAATGTGACAAGCCGACAAGCAAGAAATTTAATCTAAGTATATTGCCTCCTGTCGAAAAACATTGAAACTCGTAAATATATTTAAATCTTTCTTTAAATTTGTTTTCAACTAGTCAATGGAGAAATATTGAACAGTAACATAGGGCCAGGCACTAATAATACCGGCCTTATTTTGACATCTGAGCTTGCGCAGTGCCTGGCTTTATTTATGTCGGTTTTAGGTCGCGCTGATTTTAACTTCGGAACTGTTCGTGTAAACCGAACGGCTGCCGACCACAAAATCGAAAAGTTTTTAGAAGTAAAAATACTTAAAACCTTGCTTTTTCAAATGTAATTCTGTATTTGTGTAAAACAAAACCCTACAACAATCTCTAAAAATTTTTATACGTACTAGGTATAGTATTTTGTCTCCCCGTGGCGCAGTAGACAGAGCTTTGATCTTCGAAGCCAGAGGTCGCCGGTTCGACTCCCAGCGGGGGAGATATTTTAGGTAGTATTTATTTAAAAATAACGACCGTGGTGGCACTACCGCGTTGTCTAAAAGGTGCTGTGAAATGCATAACTACGTGTTTCAGTGCTTGGACAACGTTGACGGAACAGGGGGAAGCATGGGATAAACATCTAATAACCCGACACCCACGGTACTCTGGTATTTAGGCATATGCCTTGGTGGGATGTCAAAAAGATAAAAAAAACACAAAACAATAAAGAAAAACAACTAATTTTTTTCTCTTTTTTAGGTAATGGTAGTTTCAACATGATTTGCAATAACACTAAATTGTGTATGTGTATTAATAATACCGAAGCTTAATAAGGCAACTTGCAATAATTCTTTAATGGCAATTTTACTGAAAAGTTACAATTAGGGCCCATGGATTGTAGTGGCCTTAATATGGCCTTATTAAACGCGTGGCCTTAATTGAGGTACCTTATATCAAACTTGTGTCATACAAAACAGATTTTTATTACTTACCATGTATAATAAAATATAAAGAGTCACTAAAAACGACAGTGACCAGGAACAGTATAACATAATGAGACAAAGAAAAACACAAAGTTGAAATCCAGTTGCAACCATCAATAAAAGCTGACCTTCAAAAATATTTTTAAATAAATTAAATATGTTATGAAGTCCTAAAGCCAAAATTTCAACCTGTTTTACTGTTGTTATAACATTTGTGCTTATACCAATTTTTTTAAATTTAAGTGTTAAAATTAGCAGTTGTAGCCTATTGTATCTATTTTTTATTGCTAGTAACAATATTATCATAATTATACACATATTTGAGTTATATAAATGCCACATAAGAGGTTTAATAGGTCCCCAGAAACACACACAAAAACAGAAAAATATTGCTTTTTTCTCTTGTTATGTTTTTTGCCATGTAAACCCCTAAGCACGAAAAATAAATTGTTATCACTAAATTTGTAATTTTTAAAAATAAATTGCCGTTGCGAAACATCAGATTTTCAAATTTTGACTCTTGATTGGACATTTTTTCATCTATCAATATGAATTCACTTAAAAGTTTCTGCCAAACAAATCTTTTTTGTAACAATTAAAAATTGCATAAATAGTTGATATGCCCATGCTTCCAGTTGCTGTTAAACCCAAAATTAAAAAAGCAACATTAAAGTTTTGAAGCAAGTTTAACTGCTCAAAAAAGTAGGACATCGCCGAAATTACCATAAAAGTTTCAATAATCAAAAGTTTAAGTTTATATCTTTTTTCTCTAATTAACATATTATTTTGAAAGTCATAATAGGGAAAAATGCTAAAATTTTGTGCAAAGTGTGCAACTGAATAAAAGAAGAATATTTTGTTTTGGTGCGACATTTTGTTGTGTCTACAAGCTGAGTATTTTTTTGTCGGAACTACTTTTTTAATAAAACGTATATTTATGTTTAATAGTTACATTAATTTTACCTTTATATTAGGTAAACATTTTTTTCAGGGCCTTAATTACTTAAGTAGACAATTTCATAATTAGTTCGATTTATTACGTATGGAATATTATAAAAAGTAAATTAAAAATGAGTTTGCCTGAAAACACGTTTTTATTGCATTACCAAAAATAAATTACACTAAAATAATTACATGTTTAAATACAGCTTTGTATTCTTAATTATGTTTAAAATTTAAATATTAGTTAATTTTTTTAGTTTAATTTTTAACTTAATCCCAGCAAACACTATTTGCCGGCAATATACATTTTTCATATTGGCATTGATGATAAAGCAATGGCAATTGGTGGCAATATTATGTCAACATCTAATACGCATTAAAAAGTTACCCTAAATAAACACTCAATTGCCAATAAATTTTACATGCAGGCGAATTGCCGGCAAGCATACAAAAATGGCGGCATACCAATCCTGATTAAATAAAGCATGCCTTTTTGTTGCAGGCAAATAAATATTGGATTTTTAAAGGCAAACCTTCAACGCATATTTATACTTTTTAAACCATATTATTAACATTGGTATTTAACTAACATTCGAGCAATTTTTTTGATCTGTTTTATTTATAATGGCGGCTAAACAACAATATTTTAGGTTTTTTTACATAATTTAAAGGAAATGGCCTTTTCCTAACATTTTATTGATACAAATCATGCAAATAAAAATTATGCCAAACAAAATGTTTATTAGGTATGTATTTTTGAGAGAATAAAAATAAAATGATGGTAAAATTAGCTAGGTTAATTTCAATGATTTCGACCGAAGGTGATAAATTCAAATTTCCCGCTTAGCCGAAATACAAGATTTGACAAATTTACAGATGAGGCAACCTTGCTTTTGTTTGGCCGCTTTGTGCAATTATTTTCTACGTGGTTTTCTGGCTTTTAGTTTCTTTTTTAAAGAAAAGAGATTTAAGTAGACATAATTAAGTGTATTCATTACCTAATTAGTGTGTGTTGTGTAATTAATTGGTGACGGCTAGTCAAGAAGGCGGGTTATTCAAGTAGACTGTTAGGAGCTGTAAACATTTCGTTTAAAACCTTTTAAATTTGTAGTTACCTAAAAAAATTATATAAAATCAGGGAGTTGCCTTATTAAAAGTTTTAAAGACGTGTTAATAAAAAAATTATATATATTTAATAGTTTTTTTTTTTGACATTTAACTCCTTTAAAATATTTCTCTTTATGTTTTGGATCTGAAAATTGAGTGTAAGTGTCCCTTAAATACTTACTATTTTAAAGTGTTTTCTTTTGATTTACTAGGGAATTATTGGAATAGGCAAATAGTGCTAGCAGTATTAAGGGAAAAGCCTTATTTTATTACTGCTAAAACTTATCGGGCCTATGTAAAGAAGTGTTATTGGTCAACATCACATGCTTGTATTATTTTTAACCTAAAACTGGAATATTATTTGTTTTTATTTATAGTCTATTTTATTTATTTGTTTTGTATAGTTACAAATGGGGAAGTTTTTACTTTTTTAGTATATTTTAAAGACAAAATTTAAAAAGTAAACAAAAATTACTTTAACCCTTAACCTTATTTTGTTCTCAGATGTCAAAATAAGGAAGGGAAACGACCGACTAAATTTTTGCACAATTAAAGTCTAGCAGTAACTTTAATAAAGTTTCCCTTATTTAAAACCACTACTAAGCATGCGTAATGTCAAAATACTACTGAATTTATTACTGCTAGACCTTAAATGAATTCCAATAATTCCCTAATATCTTTTTTTTAATTTTATTACATATTTTTTTTTTTTTTTGGTTTTCTGTTTCGGTATAAAAATTTATATTAGAGAGATATGGGTGGTGCTGTAACGTCATGCGGTATTAACGTAAGCGCTATTATGACAGTTAAGTTATGCGCGATTCGATTTTTACCGTCGCCGGTGGTAATAACGTTACCGCATGGAGTAATTTGCGGGCTGATAACGCCGTGTGCTATTTAAAATAGCGAATAGAATTGTCATGCGCACAGTATTTTTTTTGTTTATTTTTTAAGGTTGTTTATTTATTTCGACGATTTCTAAAAATATTTTTGTAATAGAGCCACAGAGTAAAGTTAAACTACTTATCTTTGATAAGGCCTTCCTTTTTTTATTTAGATATAAATATCGCAGGTGGAAAAGAAACGAAAAGGTTAAGATTCTCGGCCGACAATGACCTGGCTTTACTGAGAAAATGTCTTAGTCAAAATTCATCTGGAAAAGTAGGAAAATGTACAGTAAAATTTGTTTGAAATAACGGGTAAAACTTTAATATTCGCACATTAAAGGATCATTTGTTTTTGATTTTGTAAATTCGCAGACAGGTGTAATTAACCGTTCGTAATACGGCGTCTTCCATATCTCTAAAAACAAACACTAAATACCGTATGCGGTATTTAAATAGCGCATTACGTAAATAACGAACGTAGGCGGTAACCAAATTACCCATATCTCTCTATTATCTACTTTTTTTATTGATAAAGTTTTCCTGCCTTTTTTCTTATTTTTTTCGATTACAAAATTCTAAATATATTATTTAACTTTTGGGACATTCAACTTATAAAACTTGCAATACTTATTTAATGATAAATGCCATTATCCTAGACGCATTTTTTTGCCAATAACTTATTAATGATGGATGCCATCATCCTAAACGCATTTTTTCATCATAAATTATTAATGACGGATGTCATCACATTATCTGCAACTCGTGGCCTAATAACGGCCAATTGCCCACTTTCGCGTCTTTTTGATACCTTTTTGCCAATGCCTTGCCATTAAAGAGTGTTGGCAATGCCAGTAAATTAAATGTACAACGCCGGCAAAAAATGTTATATGGGACTAAACTGATTTTTTTCAAATGGCAACCCTTCTTAGACAAGCAATTTTAGAACTAAAATATTTTTTAAAGAATCTAACTATACCGATTTATTTGCGATCGAATTAAAAATAACGTCATAAATAAAGAATCAAAGACAGCTAGATGCAATACTACAAATGACCCTCAAAAATCAAGTAGGCGGGAAACTTTTAAAGATGTCAAATTAGTATTAACAATTGTCTTAGGGATTCAAAAGTGTTAAAAATACAGCAAAGTCGGTCTATATAAGGTCACGACATTCGGTCATATTTCTTTGACGTGTTATGACGTCACATCTCCCATTTTTCGGCCATGTTGTTCAGTGCCGGAGATATACAGTTTATTGTATTAGTAGAACAACCGTTTACACAATAGTTTTTAATTGTTATTAAGTTGTAAATTATTTTACTTTAAATAAAAAACATTTGGAATTATATCTTTCAACAAATATCACTTCCAAAACAATGCAAAATGAAATGCGCAAATTCTAGACGCCACTGGATTGATCTTCAGCTTTAATTTTACCCAGTCTTGCCAACTTTTCTCCGAGAAGTGCCCTTCCTTGCGTCCACGACCTCGAACCGCCTAAAAGTTGAGGATATGTCGCAATCTTAAAAATAAAAGCTAACCTTGAAAATACAGGGTATTCTGTTTAAAAAATCAAAATTGGCATCACTTTCGGTTAAACCAAAAGTAATTAAAAAGTGAGAAGTTTGCGTTGACACATGAGGTAAAAACTAGAGCACGCGAGCATCATGTATTTTTTTCTTTAATATTAGTCGAAGTGAAAGGAAAATATTTATTTAAAGTTTTTTTTGCTCTTCAAAATTTAGACTATCTGAAAATGGAACGGGACGCTATCTTCTGTTTTTCAAATAAAAAGTAAGTGGTGACCTTTTTGTTTTTTTTTTTCCCTTCAAAATTTTTTTGCCAAAAAAATTCTTTATAGCACGCCAACAACATTATTTTACGTTTTTATACAAAAATGGTACGTTCATACAAAAAGTTTCGCCATCACTGCTCTAGAAGTTATGGCTTGTCTAATATAATGCCCATATAACCCAAGATGCAATTGTTCCAATTTACAATAAGATTTTGAAGAACCTCGACAAAAACAATAGCACGGCCTATTTGTTTTTTAACACGCTTTTATTAACTTGGGTTGTAACTATCTATCAATCTATTAATCTGGCTGGCTATGTAACGGAATCTTTGAGCCTAATTTTAACCAACTTCCAGCTATTCGATTTCTTTGAAACTTTGCACACGTATTAAGGAAACATGACAATGCAATAATCTGCAAACAGTATCCCGTTATCTTTTTTGGATCGCCAGGAAAAAAATTCCATTATATTATAAAAACAACACCTAGGATGCCATCTGTTGGCAACATTTCAAACTTTGCTATTAAATGAAGAAGAAATTTTTTAGTTTTTACACAATTTGGTTAGTTGCACCATTGGTGTTCAATTTTTATGAACAATAAAAATTAATAAGTTCTTTACACAATAGGGTTAGTTGCACCATTGGTGTTCAATTTTTATGAACAATAACAGTTAATCAATGCCGTTAACACGCTTTTTTATTAACTTGGGTTGTAACTATCTGGCTATGTAACGGAATGTTTGAGCCTAATTTTAACCAACTTCCAGCTATTCGATTTCTTTGAAACTTTGCACACGTATTAAGGAAACATGACAATGCAATAATCTGCAAACAGTATCCCGTTATCTTTTTTGATCGCCAGGAAAAAAAATTCCATTATATTATAAAAACAACACCTAGGTTGCCATCTGTTGGCAACATTTCAAACTTTGCTATTAAATGAAGAAGAAATTTTTTAGTGGGTTGCAATATATTGGCAACGGTCCAAACATTGCCTGGATTGCCATCTGTTGGCAAAATTTCAAACTTTGCTACTTAATGAAGAAGAAATTTTTTAGTGAGTTGCAATCTGTTGGAAAAATTTTAAAATTTGCCACTCTTGTTCATTAAAAAATTTTTTCGCCATTTTGTCAAGAGTAGCAGAAACTAAAAAATGAAAAATAATTAATAGTTTAAAAACTAAAAAACACGCTTTTATATGCAACCGAACTAAAAATTAGAAAATAATTTTTCATTAAAAAATATTGTCATTTCATAGTAAAAAGCGTGGGGTGATAAATATATTAAATGTTATAATTATTATATTTGCAAATATCTATGATGGAAAAGTTATGAAAAAATAGTAAAATGCACCCCACGCTTTTTACTATGAAATGACAATATTTTTTTAATGAAAAATTATTTTCTAATTTTTAGTTCGGTTGCATATAAAAGCGTGTTTTTTTAGTTTTTTTAAACTATTAATTATTTAATCTTAAGCGTGCCTTTAATGTTATTAATATTGATTTACTGCTTGATAAATTAGAAAAATATAGTGTTCGTGGAAACGCTCTTAATTGGTTGAAAGAGTTTTTGAGCAGTCCTATGCAACAGGTGATTTTGAAGGACCTTCAGGATACTTTTTGTTTTCCAAAAGAATGGTGAGCAGTGTTAACGATATTGCGTCGAGTGGCTTTGATGGTCATTATATTTCACTTTTTGCAAATGATACAGCAGTTCTTTGTTCCATATGAAAATTTAAGTAAAAATGCCGGTACCGCTGTTTCTTCAGTTCAGAACTACCGTAATGCGAATGGCTTAGTTTTAAATAAAAGCAAGACCGAGCTGATCTGTGTTAGTTCAAGAGGTTTAAATAAAAGTCTTTTGGTTAGATAAAAGTATTACTGCGCATATGTTCAATCGTGTCTATATTACGGTGTCTTAACATGGGGCAAATGAAATTTTTATTCGGCAGAAAAATATAATAAGAACTATGACATTTCAAAGACGCACTTTCTCTTGTCGAGTGGAATCTTAACTTTTCTCTCTTTTTATGTTAAATTCGTTAATTTACGCACTGTCCAAATTAAAATCATGTACACTACCTCGCGAGTTGAGTGAACAGTATCAAGTTAGACCTGCAATCTGGATATTTATCATCACAGATTGGAAGCTGTAGGTAGAAGTCCAATGGTGCTACCTATTAAACTTTTAATAAGCTGCCTTTGCATGTTAATATATATATACACAATTTAATCTGAGTAGTTTAATAAAATAAAAGGTACCTAGGACACAGTCGGTATGCAATAAGAGACACTTTTTATATACAGGGTGTTTCTAAACAAATGCGAGAAATTTTAGGGGATGATTTCTTGTTCAAAATAAAGGGTACTTTGCCTTATAAACATGGGTTAAAACTTAACCGTTAGGGAGAAATCGCTAAAAGAAATAACAAAAAATCTCTTTATGCTGTTGCTTAGGATCAAAATGAGCATTACCGAAAATAAATAATAGTTTAAAAACTAAAAAAACACGCTTTTATATGCAACCGAACTAAAAATTAGAAAATAATTTTTCATTACAAAGAGTTTGTCACTTCAGAGTAAAAAGCGTGAGGTGCTTAATATATTAAATGTTATAATTATTCTATTTGCAAATATCTATGAGGAAAAGTTATGAAAAAATAGTAAAATGCACCCCACGCTTTTTACTCTGAAGTGACAAACTCTTTTGTAATGAAAAATTATTTTCTAATTTTTAGTTCGGTTGCATATAAAAGCGTGTTTTTAGTTTTTTAAACTATTATTTATTTTTCATTTTTAGTTCGATATATCAATTAGTTTTTTAAAAATAAATGCTCCAGTTTATTCACTAAAAAATTCCTTCGCCATTTTGTCAAGAGTAGTATTAAGGAATTTATTTATCCTGGCGGTCCTAATCAGGATAACGGGATACTGTTTTTAATTATTGCATTGTTATCGGTCCTTGATACGTGTGCAAAGTTTCAAAGAAATTGAATCGCTGAAAGTTGGTAAAAATTAGGCTCAAAGATTCCGTTACATAGATAGATAGTTACAACCCAAGCTAATAAAAGCGTGTTAAAAATACAGAAGTTAAAAAAGAAAAATCCTCAAAAAGTGTATTTTTATAATAGCAGTATTTTCGTAGAATTTTATTATTCTAGCACTTTTCGTTTTTAAAATAAAAAATAAAAACGGTATTTTTTGGCCGTATTTGTACCGCGAATTCTCCTTAATCGTTGACTTTTGACTTTATGTTTATAAAACAAACTACCCTTTATTTTAAACAGGGAATCACCTTCTTAAAACACCCTGTATAACCTTTTTATTTTATTTTTTTTATAAATATTAAAAAATATATTTTGTTACCTACTGCTTCTCTCGAAATACAAATAAATTTTATAATTTCAATTCACTTTTAGCAAATTTAATTACTTTATTTTCTCTAGCTCAATGTATGGTTTTTGAGTAAAAAATAGGAGGCATGCCTCTGCATGGTCGTCTGGCTATAACGTGTTAATTGATAGAAGATGCCTTTTTGCTGTTTTAAATATCATTTTAAAAAAGTGGTTTAAAGTCCTTTAAATACTTTACTTTATATTTTCCATCCGTCAGACTAAGAAAAATCAGAAGCTAAAATTTGCCAAGAACTGAATGAAGATTATAAATACAGTGTGGACGTAAGTAGTCCCTCCCCCTTCTAACTTTTGCACCCTTATTTTTTCTTTATAAAATTTGAGTATGACTAATGAAAGGATAAAATTAGTTTTTGGCGTAAAAATGATAGTTGCAACAATCAAGATGGCGGATGGGTGCCATCTAGGAAAAAAAAGCCTAAACATATGGCATTTGTTTTGTTTCAGGAATGTTTTATTACTGGAAAATACTGATGTAGTTCTGCTGGCTTAATCTTAAGCTAACAGAACCACAAATTAGAAAAAAATCTAAACTGTCATATAGAAAATTAAAAATGTCTATACCTGGTAGCCTAAAAATAGCTTAAACATAATTTAAACAAAAAAACAAGAAATGTTTTTTTTTAGTTGTGTTCCGATTTTATTATATACATTATTTTTTCAAAAAAACAAAATATAATAAACAGAGAGTCTAAAAGAGTCCTAAAATATGGCATAGGTTTTGTTTCAAAAATGTTTTATATTGGGAAATACCGATGTGGTTCTTCTGTCTTAATCTTAAGCTAGCAAAACCCCAAAGTAAAAAAATAATATTTGCTAAACTAAATCATATAAAATATAGACCATTAAAACTATGTATACCTAGAGCCTAAAATTGGCCTAAAACGTTGACATACTTTAAACATAAAACACACGAAATATTTTTTGTACTGAGGACAGGAAAATATTAAAATATTTCACAATCTAATGGTACAAGATTCACCTTTAAATATATAGGTGTGTTTTTGGGTCCTAAAGTTTAAAAATCAGAATAAAGTTTATAACAATTAGGAGCCTAAAAAGAGCCTAAAAATATGGCATACCAAAACAAAAAAATACTTTCCATTTACCAAGATCTTGGTGTGGTTTTGATAGCTTAAGCCTAACCTCGGATTTTTCTAAGAAAACGAGAAGCAAAAAAGTTTAAATAGGGTAATAAAACAGCCTAAAAATATGGATCTAAATAGAATCCAAAATAAAGGTTTGGTTCTGCGAGCTTAAGTAGTATAACCTAATAATACTTTGTAGCAATTAATTAAAGTTTTTTTATATTTTTTAATGAATAATTTAATGGCTAAATTTGGGGTTTAAAATAGATTTTTGTATTTGAGGAGCCGCTATTTTGTCAAAAAGTTTTTTTCATATTAGGTACTTGTGCGTAGATTACATATTTTTAAAAGTAGATAAGTTTTTAATTTTTTGTAATTTTCCTTACAATTTAAATCTGTCAAAATATTCTTAACAGTATACAGAATACATATGTATAAATCGTCAACTTAATAAATTAAAGGGGTTTTCAGAAGAAAATCTTAAGAAATGGGCTTTTTTGGTCTTCCAACTGAATATAACCCCTTAAGGATGCCGATTTTTATAATTAAAATAAGGTACCTTTATCAACTACACCTTAAGAAGTTTTATTTTATTTTTTGAAAACTGGGTAACAAAATAAGTCTAAAAAAGGTCAGCTATTGTCTGAGGGTACCCCCTATGAGAGCAAATAATAACTTTTGAATGTTTCCTTAATATGTACAAATTTTAGCTGGAAGTAAAAGTGCCTGTTAGTGGCCCTATTTTGATTACTCGGTTAATAAAAAGGCCACTTCAAAAAAAAAATCTAAAACAAGTTTAAAACCTTTTGAAAAAATTACTTTAATTGTTTAAAAATATATTTACTTATCAAAGATGTTAACTTTTTATCAGTGGCGTACGTAGTGTATGGGGCTAGGCGGGGCAGTGCCCCGGGGCCACCAAACTTAAGGGGACCCCTTGGAGTTAAAAAAGGCCCTCGGGCTAAGTACAGAAATACTGAAAACAAATGCGATGGAAAATAAAGGGGAAGACTTTTTTGCTCTTTAAATTTTGGGGGCTCTATTTTGTCCCAGGGCCCCTTCTGCCCTAGCTACGCCAATGCTTTTTATTTAAAAATTATTTAAACAATACAGGAACAAAATATGTAGGTATTACTAATTTGAACATCCGGGACAGATGAGCTGCTGCTTATTCTTTTTAGTTAATTCAATGAAACATCTATAATAATCAATAAAAAATAGATGTTATTTACTTGGGTACACGCCAAAACAAATAACATCTATTTAATGAATCCGACGAACCAATACTGAACATATCTTCAAAAAAGTCCTATCACCATAGATAACCTACATTTAGATCCGCAGGTGCAAGAAGCATTTTTCGGATTTTTACGACCTCGCGCAGTGGGTGGACGAACATGCGCACTTAAAAGCCGTGACAAAATACAAACACCGGCACCCTGTACCCTTCGTCCGCGGTCTGACCGTAACGCTTATTAGCTACCGTGCTTCGAACAGAAAACCAGGACGCTGTCAACAAATTATTTCCTACCGGTTTTTTCGCCCATGAAATGTAACTTTTGTTTCGCGAAGGTTATAACATTGGCGAAACATCAAGATCAGTGCCTATCACCACAGACATTTTCTTTTACTTAATATCAGTTTTAACTTAATAATTCAAATGCAAAATAATCCGGCTTCATCTTAACCTCAAAAAATGCTGACCTCAAATGTGATAAGCCGACAAGCAAGAAATTTAATCCAAGTATATTGCCTCCTGTCGCAAAACATTGAAACTCGTAAAGATATTTAAATCTTTCTTTAAATTTGTTTTCAACTAGTCAATGGAGAAATATTGCACAGTAAAATAGGGCCAGGCACTAATAATACTGGCCTTATTTTGACATCTGATGAGCTTGCTCAGATGTATGGTGGGATAAGGGCTCCTTTAATAGTGCCTGGCTTTATTTATGTCGGTTTTAGGTCGCGCTTATTTTAACTTCGGAACAGTTCGTGTAAACCGAACGGCTGCTGACCACAAAATCGAAAAGTTTTTAGAAGTAAAAATACTTAAAACCTTGCTTTTTCAAATGTAATTCTTTTATTGTGTAAAACAAAACCCTACACCACAAAACAATAAAGAGGAACAACTAATTTATTTCCTTTTTTTAGGTTAATGGTACTGTCGATATGATTTGCATTAGAGTTATTCTAAATTGTGGGTACAAGCACTATTTAAATAAGGCCGGTATTAATAATAGCATAAAGTAACATACCTACGGATAAGAGAAACCATGGCATGCTAAAATTTTCGTACCGCTTTTGCGGCAGGCTTGGCGGCAGGCTTGTCATTTTTCCAGTTTACACTTTAAATGCGTCGGTCGAAGCCTCGCCTCGTGTAACATCAGCGGTGGGGAGACACGTAAGCTTACTGAAAAGACTAACTGGCGGTATTTCAACGAGAAACGATTAAAATTATATTGGGAGTTTTCGCATGACCTGTCCTTAAATCGGCTATTCCATGATAACTCTTATAATTTCCTTACTCTATGATAATACCCAAGCTTAATAAGGCAACTTGCAATAATTCTTTAATGGCAATTTTACTGAAAAGTTGTAATTAGGGCCCATGGATTGTAGTGGCCTTATTAAACGCGTGGCCTTAATTGAGGTACCTTATATCAAACTTGTGTCATACAAAACAGATTTTTATTACTTACCATGTATAATAAAATAGTAAGAGTCACTAAAAACGACATTGTCCAGGAACAGTATAACATAATGAGACAAAGAAAAACACAAAGTTGAAATCCAGTTGCAACCATAAATAAAAGCTGACCTTCAAAAATATTTTTAAATAAATTAAATATGTTATGAAGTCCTAAAGCCAAAATTTCAACCTGTTTTACTGTTGTTATAACATTTGTGTTTATACCAATTTTTTTAAATTTAAGTGTTAAAATAAGCAGTCGTAGCTTATTGTATCTACTTTTTATTGCTAGTAACAATATTATCATAATTGTACACATATTTGAGTTATATAAATGCCACATAAGAGGTTTAATAGGTCCCCAGAAATAAGAAACAATATTGCTTTTTTCTCTTGTTATGTTTTTTGCATTGTAAACCCCAAAGCACAAAAAATAAGTTGTTATCACTAAATTTGTAATTTTTAAAAATAAATTGCCGTTGCGAAACATCAGACTTTCAAATTTTGACTCTTGATTGGACATTTTTTCATCTATCAATATGAATTCACTTAAAAGTTTCTGCCAAACAAATCTTTTTTGTAACAATTAAAAATTGCATAAATCGTTGATATGCTCGTGCTTCCAGTTGCTGTTAAACCCAAAATTAAAAAATCAACATTAAACTTTTGAAGCAAGTTTAACTCCTCAAAACAGTGAGACACCGCCGAAATTACCATAAAAGTTTCAATAATCAAAAGTTTAAGTTTATATCTTTTTTCTCTAATTAACATATTATTTTGAAAGTCATAATAAGGAAAAATGCTAAAATTTTGTGCAAAGTATGCAACTGAACAAAAGAAGAATATTTTGTTTTGGTGCGACATTTTGCTGTGTTTACAAGCTGAGTATTTTTTTTTGTCGGAACTATTTTTTAATAAAACGTATAATTATATTTCTGTTTAATAGTTACTTACATTAATTAGGTAAACATTTTTTTCAGGGCCTTAATTACTTAAGTAGACAATTTCATAATTAGTTCGATTTATTACGTATGGAATATTATAAAAAGTAAATTTAAAAATGAGTTTGCCTAGAAACACGTTTTTATTGCATTACCAAAAATAAATTAAACTAAAATAATTACATTTTTAAATACAGTTTTGTATTGTTAATTATGTTTAAAATTTAAATATTAGTTAATTTTTTAGTTTAATTTTAGCTTAATTTTATTTTGACAACGATGGCAGACTTGCTACCGAAACGTTGATCTTTAATTTACTCCACTAAACTGTTTTTTTTCGTAAAAGCAACCCTTTTTAGACAAGCACTTTTAGAAATAAAATATTTTTTAAAGAAGCTAACGATACCAATTTACACGAGCGACTAACGATCGTGGTCAGCCGCGTTCTGATTGGTAAGGTTAAGGCGGTATTTTTAAAATTTTATAGCTATTTTACTAAGCCTTTGTAGGGATAATAGTATTAAGCCTTTGGTAATTTAAAATCGAAAATTATTAATTGTAATTTAGAAAAATTGAATTTTTATTAGGATTTGCTGGATTCTGAAATATATTTCATAAATTCTAATCACCGTGGAAAAAATATTTTACAACAAGAATGTATAAAAATAAAGGTCATTGTCTAGAAAGTTGCGGCAACTTCGATATTTGACGAAATTTGGTATAGGTGGGTTTTTTGGGGCGCTGATCACGAATAAAAAAGATTTTTTTTTCGGAAACGTTTAGATCTTCAGATATTCGTCATCAAAGTTAAAATCAAACTCTCCTTATTTTTACTATATTCCTCCTTTTTTTTGCACTAAATTCCTGATATGACACTAAATTGGCACACAATATTTCATTTAACATTAAAAATCATTTTTAAAACATGTTTTTTTTTATTAACTTTAAGCCTTTTTTTTAATAATATAAAAGTTTTGCTTTTAATCAAGTCGCCATTTCTAAAATCATTATACACATAGGATGTATGCATGGTTGCAGCGTTTAGTGGTAACAGATTTAAAATTGAATAAAAAAACGTGTAAAATAAGTAAAAAAGAGGTTTTTAAAAAGATGTTCATAAAATATTGTGTGCCAATTTAGTGTTATATTAAGAATTTTGTGCAAAAAGAAGACGGAATATAGTGAAACTAATGATAGTTTGAATTTCAACTTTGATGATGAATGTATTGAGAACGAAACGTTTCCGAAAAAAATTCTTTGAGATTCCTAATTAACCCCCACAAAACCCCGTATACCAAATTTCGTCAAAATCGGAACTACCGCAACTTTTTAGACAATTACCAAAATAAACTATATTCTAAAGTTATATTGATCACACATATGAAGAACTTTTATAATACAGAAAAACAGTTAGGTTTAGGTCTCAGAAGTGGGAGCAACTTCGATTTTTACCAAATTTGGTATGTTTATTAATATATTACTATTATGTCAAGAATTGTGTGCAAAAAGAAGAGGTAATGCAGTAAAAATAAAGTAAGCTCGATTTTTCTCTTTGATGATGGATATCTACTAAAGACTAAAGATGTCAGATTCGTGATCAACGCCTCAAAGACTCCCGTATACCAAATTTGGTCAAAATCAACATTGCTCCCACTTTCGAGACAATTATAACAATTAAAATATGATTTTTCTAACAATATTTAAATTTATCATCTGTACTTGGGTTATAAATGGTAGACTTTTGATGGTGCCAAAGAAAACAAATATCACACTGTACCCATTTATCAAATAAAGCATTATTTTTATCTTCTTTTTACATGTAGATCATGTAATTTGAAGTTTCCATAGCCGTCTTCTAGGTTTAAAATTATAAAATTTTTTGTGTTTAGAAAGATATTGTTTCCTTGTAAATTTGCTTCCGTATTGAGAGCATTTCATGATAGTATGTAGTATATGACAATAAATAAATAAAACAAAAAAAAACTTTAAAAAAATAAACCAGTTAAAACCAATTAAAAACACATACACTCAGAAATTCAACCGTTAATTTGAATTTTAAAAACAGAAATTTGAAATTACCTAACCTCACTAAACCTACCAATCAGAACGCGTCTGACCCAAAGAGAATAGACAAGGGGAGAGAAACAGTTGATTTACCCCCACCAATTAAAAAATGGCAAACACCTGCGACTTATGATTGTGTTCAGCGACCGAAAGAGCTCGTCAAAGTTTTATTTTATTCTTGCTTACAGTTGTTAAAAAGCACGTGCTTGGTTAAAAGTATGGATTTATTTAAATTTTTTTGTTTCAGTAGGCACTTTTTACGTAACATTTTTGTGTCTGAATCAATACTATAAGCCAAATATCTTGCGAACTTTAACCGGTTTGATGGTTAACTTAACACAGCAGGATTACTCGTCATGCGCATGAGAGGTTATTTTTTCGGCTTGCTATTGGCTGTTATAAATGTCAAAACTCTCTACTTTCAATTTGTTCAATATGACTGATGTTTTGTGATTGTTGTGGCTGTTTATTTGTTTTGTGTTTTATTCGGTTTAATTTTACGTGTGACCTGTTTTATAAATATAAATTTTTGAAACAACATTTGTGTAAATTTATTGGTTTTTTAAATAAATTATTTTTTAAATAATTTACGTTGTTTTTTATGAATAAAAACAAATTAACACTTTATGTAAGATTTATTTTTTTAACAAAATATTATATACATTAATATTTTATATAAATACGTAAAATATATTTAATGAATATCTCGCTGGAGGTAAAAACACAATGAACCAATAGAGGATTTCTGTATGCGTCACTCCATATTTAAAAATTTCCTTGATCTGTAAGACAGACAAATGACCAGTTTAAAAAGTATTAATAGTGATAAAAATTATACTAAAGCGAAAAAATAAAAAGGCCTAAATACTAAATAACTGACCCACTTGAGGTACAAACCAAGATTAGAGTGTGTCTACTTAAGTTCGTACCATAAGGCAAACTATTATTAATTTTACGAAAAAATTCAACCATCTCATATTAATTGTTTTCGGTGGGAGGTATATGAAATATCCTAAAAATTATGAATTTTTCCAAGGAGGAAAGTACACTTATTTTTGTCAATATCGAAAATTTGTGGAAAAAAAGATGTTTAGGATAAGATTTTTTTCTGCAATACCGAGCATTTTTCAGCTTCCTTTACAAAATTATTTTATTTCAAAATAAGTAAGTATCCAGTATTGTGGAAACTTAAATTTTTATTGTTAATTACAACCTAGAAGCTTATCTGCTTTCTTATACCTAAAAAACAAGTATGTAGATATCGAATAAAATGGTCCAAGCACAGTGGCCTATGGAAACTGAAATCCTACTACGCTTTTCTCAGTATAAGTAATATTAACTTATACACTATAATACCTTTCAACTAAATAGGATAAAAATAAATCTATAATTTATTTGGTTGGTAAGTTTAAGCGTGCTATTTTCATATATTTCTTAAAATTGTACACTTCTTTTACATTTTACAACCATTTTTTATGCTAAATATGTAATTTTACAATAAAAGTTTAGTTTTCAAGAAATAATTCTAATTAGATTTTCATTTTTAGTTCTTATTTCCCTAAAATTTATATATATTTTTCCATATTAACCTATGCCAATCTAAGAAAATAAATAATAGTTTAAAAAACTAAAAAACACGCTTTTATATGCAACCGAACTAAAAATTAGAAAATAATTTTTCATTACAAAGAGTTTGTCATTTCAGAATAAAAAGCGTGGGGTGCATTTTACTATTTTTTCATAACTTTTCCCTCATAGATATTTGCAAATAGAATAATTATAACATTTAATATATTAAGCACCCCACGCTTTTATTCTGAAATGACAAACTCTTTGTAATGAAAAATTATTTTCTAATTTTTAGTTCGGTTGCATATAAAAGTGTGTTTTTTAGTTTTTTTAAACTATTATTTATTTTTCATTTTTTAGTTCGATATATCAATTAGTTTTTTAAAATAAATGCTCCAGTTTATTCACTAAAATTCCTTCGCCATTTTGTCAAGAGACACATAGTCAATTAAAACCGACGCAAGTGATGAATCAATTGCCCTTGCGCATTCGCCATAATTAAAAAAGGAATTTATCCTGGCGGTGCTAATCAGGATAACGGGATACTGTTTTTAAATTATTGCATTGTCATTGTGCAAAGTTTCAAAGAAATTGAATCGCTGGAAGTTGGTAAAAATTAGGCTCAAAGATTCCGTTACATTGATAGATAGATAGATAGATAGATAGATAGATAGATAGATAGATAGTTACAACCCAAGTTAATAAAAGCGTGTTAAAAATATACTCCTACCAAATAGATTTTAATACACCATTAGCACTAAATTACCAATATTTAGTAATTAAATTATTAATAAATTTTAGTATTAACCACATTTCACACTTTTTATTAATGTTTTATGTATATTTACTCAATAAATCAATGTTTTTGAATATACCGCCGATTTTGACATTGGAGTGCGTATGCGCATGCTCTGCCATCCCGCAAACCCTTTCTTCAAATTGTGCCACTTTTCGAAACGGCGATTGATCCTCTATCCTTGTCTATTCTCTTTGGTCTGACCACGATCGTTAGTCGTTCGTCCAATTTATTTGCGATCGAATTAAAAATAACGTCATAAATAAAGAATCATAGCCAGCTAGATGCAATACTACAAATGCCTCTCAAAAATCAAGTAGGCGGAAAACTTTTAAAGATGTCAAATTAGTATTTACAATTGTGTTAGGGATTCAAAAGTGTTAAAAGTACAATTTAAAAAATCAAAATTGACATTACTTCCGGTTAAAGCAAAAGTAACTAAAAAGTGAGAAGTTTGCGTTGGCACACAAGGTGAAAACTAGAGCACGCGAGCCTGACGTTTTTTTTCTTTATAATAGTCGTCAAAATAAAGTGAAAGGAAAATAGTTGAAGTTTTTTTTGCTCTTCAAAATTTAGACTACCTGAAAATGGAACGGGACGCTATCTTCTGTTTTTCAAATTAAAAGTAAGTGGTGACCTTTTTTGTTTTTTGCTCTTCAAAATTTTTTTCTCAAAAAAGTCTTTATGGCACGCCAACAACATTATTTTACGTTTTTATACAAAAATGGCACGTTCACACAAAAAGGTTCGTCATCACTGCTCTAGAAGTTATGGCTTGTCTAATATAATGCCCATATAACCCAAGATGCAATTGTTCCACTTTAAAATAAAGCCATGTACAGACTTGGAAACAATCGGTTGCAACATTGTCGGCGGACTGTATCTTGTTCAAAAATTCTTGAGCAACTAAGTTGGCCAACATTTACAGATACAAGTGTATCGCGTCCTTACTAGTTTTGGCCAAATGGAAATCTCTGAAAGCGTGGTGGCAGAGAGAATTTCTACGGGAAGGAGTTTATTACGGCAATTGAATAACTTTTGTCTCTATGTTTTTGATAAAGATCTTTCTTAAAGATTCTTTAGTATTTTGATGAAAATTAAGTTTTTTCATGCTCGGCAAAATAAATCGTTTACAAAATCAACAAAATTAAACCTTTATAAACCTACACGGTCTTAGCTAAGTGAAAAGGTTCACAGGCATTGCGTGGAAAAAATACGGTCTAACGCCTGTAGAATACCAACAGGTAGAGATTAAATAAATAATTCCGGCATCAAAACAAGGTGACACCCCACAAAAGTGCGTCGATATGTGGACAAAAATGCCAAAATGGAGATTTTCATAACAACTTAAATGTTTAATATATAAATATGTACAGTGAAGATATTAAAGTCCTACCCCCTCCCTTTATCTTTTGAATGTGACAAGATATTGATATCGGGTAAAATTTGGGTAAAAGGATGTCACTTAAACTACTTTTGGCGTAAAAACGATTCCGGTCACGTGGCCTACTATTAAGGGCGCACTAGCAACTTTTTTTCAAATGATTACTGTGCTGGCCAACAGTGCCACATTTACCAGCAGGCTAAGTAGCCTGGAGTCTAGGGCGGCAGATTTTGTACTTCATAAATTGTTTAGTTGATTTCGATTTTCATTTTGTACGTAGAAATGAAAATGAGGACTTTTTCTCAATGAAAAAGAAAAAAATTGGGGCGGCTAAAATTATGCATGATTCCAAAATTTATAAGGAACCTGGTATATTATCTCCAATTGAGGTTGACAGGTATGTATACTTTGGGCACTTTATATTGATAATGAATAACTAGTATAAGTAACTTCGGTTATTTATAAGTTGAACCAATAAAATACACGTTATATTGTAACTGGGGTTACTGACTTTTAAACCGATGAAATACATTTTTTGTTCAGGGGTTTTCTCAGTATATAGGACCCAAAGTATGGTATGTATATCATATAAATGTGTGGAGTATTATATGCACACTTGGCATATATCAATGAGTCATTTTATTTTATGCACAGTTACAAACTGGCATTACCCACCAATGCTAAATATTAACACATAACGTCATAGCTAACCACGTGTGCGCAGTGTGACATGCAGCCCCAGCTGTTCCCGTCTCATTATACTCAAATACATACAGTGTGTCTACGTAAGTTGGCATCATATTGGAAACTTTTTTATTATTAATAAAAAAAAGTTATTATTTATAAAAGTTCTACATGGTCCAAAACCTAATATGAAATCATCAGATTTTAAATTATGTCAGTCATCTACAGAGGTTTGGCCTAAAATATATTTTGCTTAGGAGTAAAATACCTGTACTTTTGCTAATATCGAAAATTGTTATAAAGAAAAGATGTTTAGAATTAAAAATTACCTTTAAATATGCAACTTTGTGTATTTCCAAAAAAAAAAACCTTTTTTTTCTGCGATAATCGTGAAAATTTAGGTTTGTACATTAATGCATAAAATTTCATAATTATAAATATTATAGGACACTTTTAACTCTTAAGTAGGTGCGTGCCTTTTTGTTATGTAAGTGGGCGTAAACATCTAATAATCACTTTTTCTTTAATTTTTTTCTAACCGCTAAATTTTGTTTAAGTTCGAAGCATTACCTTTTATTGTATAAATAATTAAGTGCAAAGGGCCATAAATAAAATTATTGGGCAATTATTTCCATAATAACCTACCGACATAGAGTAATGTGTTCCAGGATAGGTGTTTTTTTTCCGCATGTCCTGGTAGCACTGCAGCCTGAAGGCTTATTGTACCAAACTCCCGTTTTATTGTACCCATTCCAGTACCCTAGTTCCTTGAAGAAGGCGGTATAGGTCTGCTGGGTGCGTACCATATGTTTCCGGGGGCACTCTAATATCCCCAGATTGCACTGTCTTTTTGTGATCCAGTGCCTCACACTTTGACAGTATGTGGGATACTGTTTCGGTCTCATGCTTCACCTAATCTGCAGTCCAGATCTCCGTTGTATAATCCCATTTTATTTAGGTGTTCTTTCACTGGAGCATGTCCGGTGAGGGAAACCTGTGATCGATTCTTAGCTGATTCCTACCCATTTTGAGTAGTTCTTTAGCTCTTTTTGTGCATGGTCCACTGATGTATATTTTCCCATGCATGTGTTGAGGAAGCCTTTCCCAGTGCAGTCTTTGCTGGTCCTTTACCCAGTTTTTGTACCGCACTCCGGAAGGGTACTATTTGGCACTCAAGGACTGGTTCTGGCCCGACGTATGTCGTGGCTGACCTTCTAGCCAGTTCGTCTGCGTTTTCATTGCCTCGAATTCCGCAATGCCCTGGCATCCACATCAACCTCGTGTTGTTGCGTTCCGCCAGTTCCTTAAGTTCCTCGAGGCATTCCTAGTACCAGCCAAGACGATACCTTGGGATTAATTAGTGCAACAAGGGCTGCTTGACTATCCGTAAGAATGTTAATTGCATACAATTTGTGCGGGGCCTTTGGTTTGATTAATCCTGGCACATTGTAATTGTGGGGTCATATAGTCTGTCCTCCATATCCATTATGGGACTCCTTATGATATTTTTATTTCCATGTGTCCTGATCTAACTTTTGTGTTGCTCAGGTTATTTTTCAGTCTGTATACCCCCATTCTCGCCTCCCCCTTGTACCACCTATATGCAGTGGCGGGAGGTCAGAGTAGGGTCTCAAGACCGCTGTTGGTGTACTTTTAATGCATCCCGCTATGCCAAGGCAGGCCTAGTCTTTGCACCTTGCCCAGCCAAAGCATAGCCGTGTGCTGCTCTGGTCTTGGTCCGCAAACTACAGCTACTATATTCAGAGCCTGTTGCATTCGCTCTCTGACCGTAGTATTGAATTTGCCCTGGCATACAATGACTATGTCATCCGCATACCCTAAAACTTCATGGTTGTTGCTCTTAAGCCTGTCTATCAGCCCGTCCACAACAAGGTTCCAGAGAAGGAGATAATGCTCCCCCTGTGGGCATCCCCTTGCTACCCGCGCCGACAGAGTTTCACCCAAGAGTGTCGAGTGGATCACACGGTCTTTTAGCATGCAGCCTATCCATCTGCAACATGTTTCATCAACTTGCCTGTGACGAATCGCCCTTGTGATCACTTCAAAGAGGTGTTGTCAAATGCGCCCTCTATATCGAGAAAAGCTCCCAACAACACCTCTTTGTTTTCCAGAACGTACTCCACCCTTTGTACAAGGTCATGGAATGCCGTTTCCGTTGACAAACCTGCTGTGTATGCATATCGGGCCTTGTGTAGTGGTCTGTTTACCAAGACACCCCCTCTAATATGCATATCTACCAGTTTCTTAAGTGTCTTTAGTACAAACGACATAAGACTTATTGCTCTTAGGGACTTTGCTTTATCCTGTCCTGACTTGCCAGGTTTAGGAATAAAGACCACCTAATGTGCCTCCTGACTTTTGGTATGTATCCCAGTCCCAAACTTGCTCTGAGAATCGTGCAAAGCCTGGTGTATAATGTTATGTCGCCTTTCTGCAACATAACCGGATAGATCCCGTCAGGACCTGGTGATTTAAATGGTTCAAAGGAATCTATCGCCCATTTTAACTTGCTTTGATTTACCACTTCTTTTGCCACTCGCAAATTCTTGATATCAGGTCTAAATAGTGCTCAGTGCCTGGTGGTAAATCAATTATTTCGCACCCAGGAAAGTGCACTCCGAAAAGTTCTTCTAGTGTTTCCTTTCCGTTTTGTGTGTACCCCCTGTTCGTTTCTCTAGAGAGTTAATTGTTCTTTGAGGGCCCTTAGAAAGGATTTTTGGAGCCGAGCACATTCTGGAGTCTGTTCTACCTCCTCACAGTGCTTTCTCCATGAGTTCCTTTTTGCTACCCTCAAAGCTTTGCTATAGCCAGTCAGGGTCTCGCGGTACTCGTCCCACTCCCCTGTTTTTTGGGCTTTATTATATTTTTCTGGTTTCTGCCCTTAGTTTTGCGAGGTCTGTATTCCACCAGGGCACATTCCTGTTGGATTTCCTTGCAATTTCGGGACAGTTTTGGTTGAAGGCAGTCAGGATTGCGTCCTGCAGCTGCTCCGCTGCGAGGTCCAGATCTGCCGTATTACTTATCGACTTTTTCACTCGTTCTAACCCATGTTTTAGGTCTGCTTGATAAGCTTCCCAATTGGTTTTCCGAGGATTTCGATAGGTTTCTATTTCAGGACTATGACCTGAAATTGTGAAGCTAATGTGCCTGTGGTCTGAGCAACTCACCTCATCAGTCACATGCCAATTCTTAACAAAACTACTTATAAAAGTAGTTGAGATTGTTATATCTAATACCTCCTTCCTGTTAATGGTTACAAAGGTAGGTTTATTTCCTACATTTAAAATGTCTAAATTATTTGCCATTATAAATTGTAGTAGTGACTCACCTCTTTGGTTGGTGTCCGTGCTTCCCCAGGTCTGGTGGTGTGCGTTTGCATCGCTGCCGATGATGAGATGCGATCCATTGCCTCTGCATTCTCTCACCAGTCTTTCTACCTCCCTGGTTGGCGGCTGTTCGGGATCATCACTTGGCAGATAGGCCGAACCGAGGACCATTTCCCTCGTTCCTTCTGCCGTGTTGATCCTTATCTTTACCGTAGTTAGGTCCCTGAAACAGAAATTATTTAAGGGCAGTACCTTAATATTATTTCTAACTAAAATACAGGTCCTAGGGACCTGGGTGGATCTGCAGTAAATGAGCTCTCCACCTACCCCCGTAAGGCCTCTAATTTTGCCCTGGTTTACCCAGGGTTCTTGTATGAGGGCCACATCATATTCCCTCATTGATTTTGTAAGGACCGCTGATGCAGCCTTACTGTGTTGGAGGTTGATCTGGATTACTCGAATCCCCTCCATCAGGTCCCCGAATCACCCTGAAAGTTACCGTTCCCAAGCCATAAAATAACCTGAAACGGGCTGCTTCCAGGACCTTGTAGGTGGCCTCGTTGATGGAGAAGGTCAGTGTTTGGCCCCCTTCGCCCATCTTTTTGCTTTTAAGCAGCCAGTCCCCCGTCTCCAAACCAGGGTTTTGGACCGCGAGGCGGTCCCTGACCACTTTCTCCTCTGTGCCTGCTCCCGGTACAAACACAAGGACTATGGGCCTCTTCGGGAGGTCCTTTGATTCGACGACTGTCAAATCAGCCCCCTCCCAAAGTTGTCCCAGCCCCCGCACCGTCTCCAGTGAGCCAGGCCTTGGTACGCGCATTTGCGCAGGTCATCCACAGAACCCCCGCGCTAAATGTGGTTCTCACAAACTGAAGCCTGTCCTGACTTCCCCCAGGGGTGTCAAAGACAGCCTGCTCCAGCCTGCTTCTGATCAGGCCTGCTTGATCCTGATTCAGGGTGGTATCAGGATGGCGCCGGTCTATGACAGCCATACTGATGCCTATTGTAGCATCCCTATAAGAGCCGGTCTGCGCGCTTGCGCCCCTGCTCTTTTTAAGGATTTTGTTGGTGGAGTGCTCGAGTCAGACAAAGGTCTTTTAGTACCCGTTGTCTTCGTCTTCTCCCCCACCTTTGATTTAGGTAACGTCGGTCCTTTGCCAGGCTTAGCCGGACCTGTTCCCAGCTTAGCCTGACTTGTACCCGACTTGCCCGGTCCTGCTCCCGGTTCATCACCTATTTTGTTGTTGTTTTTGCCGGACATTTGGTATGGACTCTTTCGAGTCCACGTACCGGCTGCCATTTTTGGGCCTTAAGAAGTTTCCTTCTTTGGGCCCCGCTTAATTTCTTGGTTTTGAGATCTATTTGATTTAGATCCCCAGTGACCTTGTCCACTTCAGGAGTGGAGTCCGCTGCCTTGGCAGCCCCTCCTTTATCCTGAGAGGAGTCCGTAGCCGAGGCTACTCCTCCTTCTTGGACACTTTGGAAGGAGTCCGCAGCCGAAGTTGCCCCTTCTTCCGTTACTGTTGAAGAGTCGCTCATTTCTGAGTCCTCCTCGGGTTTTTATTTCTACTTGTGTCCATATAGTTCCCACGAGTAGCTAGGGAAAGTGCAGTCGCCCTTGCCAGAGCCCCGCATAGCAAGGGAAGGCTAGTAAAACCGGGGTGCGCCTGGTGCCCCGGAGTCCGCATAATCGTAACCAACTTACCCTTTGGCCCCGCAGTCGAGCTTTGTCAACTACGCCAAATCTTCGGCTTACGCTGTTCCACCTTGATTTGAGGGGTTTTTATTGTGGTTTCCATCCACTTGGCCGGCCGGTTAAAGGCAAGCCCCACACACCCCTGGTTTTTACCTCATCAACCACCATTCCAAGGGGTACGGTATATGGGTGGGTGTCCCGTTTAGTTACCTTGCCCACCCCATGCAGGAGCAGTTGCTCCAGTCTGGGTTAGGCAAAGGCTTAAGCCCTCTCACCACGACATGGTTACCCCCAAACACCGTCCCAGGGTACTGAGACCATGTCTAGAGGTGTTCGGGACACCCGCAAGGGAGGATAGGTGTTACAAGAGGACAAATGAACCAAACATTTTTGAATTTTCAAACTAAATTTTGGGAAAACTGATGCATGGTCCAAAACTAATAAATTCGAAATTTTACTCCGATTGGTATTAAGAGTTATAAAACTAAAAACTATAAAAAAATGCCAAGGAACTATAACTACTTTTATTTTTTAAAATTAACAAAATTGTATAAGTAAATGCTGTAGTGAATTGAATTTATTATCAAAATTTGAAGTTAAAGCACAAGAGAACAAAAAATGTAATTGTCAATTTTTTACATTATGACCGTATTTTCGAAACTAATGAAGATATAGCATATAGCATGAAGATCGATCGGGAGCCGAGGCTAAAAAGTTTTGCTGACCCGCGCGGGAACTTTTGGGGGTTGGAAACGCTTCAGGAGCACTCCAGAAGGGCAACCCAAAAGAGAAAACCTCGCCGCGCCCGAAGGCGAAACTGGGAACATTAAAAAACCAGGATTTTCTAGTGTTGAGGCGAAGGCGCCAATACAACAAGTATTAATGACTGAAACTATTCGACCCGGGCATAACAGCGGCAAAGATGGACCCTGGGTAATCTGGGAAACCCGATTGCCGTCCCCTGAGAACCTAGAGAACTTTTTAGGCTTTCGGAACCCGCCGGAAAAATATAAAAACACCGTGTTTTTTACGGAAGACAAGAGATTTTGTCCAGACTTAGTTCACGTCACATCGAGACTTATAAAAAATCTCTCAGCATCCCTAAGTGCGTTTTAGGCCTCAATTGCTGATCGGTGCGCCTGTTAATCGTTCATAATACACCCTAGACTTGCACATACTAGGTGAAAAGAAGGATTAGCACTTGTGAATTGGCCATTCTATTTCAAAAGCCAGTTGGTATTTGGTAGAATTTCCTTTTCTGAAGAAGTAAAAACTAATTAAGAAGATATCGCGACGCGGTTTAATTAACGGGTGATTAAGAGGTAAAAGAAAGTCCGCGGAGTACGTGATCTGCCTACGACCATACTCAGGAACTGGGATAGTGCTCTATCGTTCCTAGGTAAAAAGCTTTCTTCTGAAAATCCGTTTCTAAGTTTTTCCGAGCCCCTACGAAATTCAGCTGGTCCATAATTGTTGGTCAGTCCGGAAGATTAGTTTGGGATAGATCTCATAAAACTACTTAAAAACCGCCAAGCCAATGATAGTTTTCTTAATTGATCAATCAGTTAGTGATTTTGCTCCAGAAAAGTCAAGACCTGGCTCTGCACGCCCCGGCACCTACAGTACTTTCATTCAAAAGACATTAAGATTGCTGATTTTGATTTTTTGCTAATTAAAAGCCGTGCAGTCCGAAGAAATCAGATAAATAACTATAAAGTTCCTGATTGGACATTTTTAATTAGTGGTAAATTTTAAAACTTTAGTATTAGGAAAAACTCTTTTTCCTTTATTTTCTTTTTATGTATTATTTGTTAAGTCTTTAATAAGACGTATAATCAGCTGAAAATCTTATTTTATTGTAATTAGCCATTTTAGTGCTAACTTTAAACTTAAAACTTTTGTTAATTAGTCTTTAGTTTTTAAGTGTTAGTTTTTGTATTTACGAAGATTGAAAGCTTCTTTATTTTGTGTTTGATTACACTTAAGAGACGTTTTCGAAATTTGTTGATTACTTAGATTAATTGCTTTTCTAATTAATAGACTAATTTAAATTTTATTTAGTCTTGGACTAAACTGGAATAATAACCTAGCTATCTAGAGGTATAGCTCGTTATATAAAAACAAAAAGCTTTCAATTTTGTTTGATTTTGATTATTGTTATTGCGTTTAAAAATAATTAACATAAAAAATTAATTCAAACAATTAACGATCACTCGTTAATTATATAAACAATTAACCCAAGAGTGATCATATTATAAACACTAAAGTGAAACCCGCCACAAAAACATTAGTGCCGCGATGGTGAAAAACAATTAAAATACGCACAATTAGGACTTTAGGTGCTAAAAGTTTTAGGCATTAGCAAAGTTAGTTTGCTAGGGCGAAAATAAAATAATTAGTTTATAGAGCCATTTGTACATATTAGCTTTTAAGTTTTCTATTGTAAAGAGCTCTATAAAAACGTAAGGACTTCCCTTCTTATCCCCTTAAGGACCGACTGTCCAGAAAATTTCGTTCTTAGTGCCTATTCCATATAAGTATATAAAAATTTTCTTTGTTAATTTCCATCATGGAAAATAACTTTAATCCAAGCATGCATCGTTATTCATCAGAGGCTAATTTAGCCCAAACAAACTTTACTCTGTCCGGCACGACTTCCCTTTAAATAATTCCAGTCACATTGGGGCGGCGAATACAATTCCAGGTTCGCCGGGTGGAAGGCGGGTTTTTCCCTCATCCTACGGTATCATCCTACGGGATGAGGCCTCTTCAAGAGACCATAAATGTGACTGCCCCCGATATGACTCATTCCTATGAGTCAGACAGCTTTTTAATGTATACTAATTTAACTAGTGATCAGATTTTTAGGCCGCCACGCGGGAAGAATTCCAAACAGGAACGTCCGGGAATCCGGGAGAGGTTGCTAAGGCAACCCGGTCTGGAGCGGTAAGATCAGGTAGGGTAGCTGATCAAATCCAATTTTTTGAGACCCTCAGCGTCGCATCTGAGGGCAGCCTCAGTGGGGTGTACCCATTTAGGCCGGCTACCCCTGGTTCTATAAATAAAATCATTCAGGATGACAAGCTGCGTTCGCGATGTGATCCAGACCTTTTAATATGGGTAAATCAACCTACACGGTCAAAGATCGCGTCGCGCATTGGCAACAAAACCGTATCCATTAGACAAAAATAATTCGAGAGCGGTCTGCGGTAGGTGATCTCACTTAGCTTTGAAAGAAATATCTTCGGCTGGTGTAAAAATCTGCATCTCCAAGTTGGACAGTGTTCCGAGAGATGGTTCTTTGCATTGCAAGGAAATTGCATGCAGTAAGGAGTTTTTTCTATTTTAATTTTCAAATAAAATTTCGCATCATTTTAGCTTTTAAAAAAGTATATGCGACAATTTTCGTCAATAAGACGTCAGCTTGCTGCTTGGGAGTATCTGCATTTGCCCACTTTCGTGTCTTTTTGTTATCTTTTTGCCAATAACTTATTAATGATGGATGCCATCATCTTAAACGCATTTTTTGCCAATAACTTATTAATGACGGATGCCATCACTTTATCTGCAACACGTGGCCTAATAATGGCCAATTGCCCACTTTCGCGTCATTTTGTTACCTTTTTGCCAATGCCTTGCCATTAAAGAGTGTTGGCAATGCCAGTAAATTAAATGTACAACGCCGGCAAAAAAGTTATATGGGAATACAGAAATCTGCATACGCAGAGAACCGAACCCGGGGCCGCTCGCGTGACAGTCGAGCATTCTACCACTGGTCTACTGGTGCTTATACATCACAGAACTGAAAGAACTAGAAAACTGACCCCCATAAGCGCCTGTATATTAAAAATGGTACACCTACGAGCATAACCACGTTTAGGTAGGAATGTTTGGGAATAGTAGTTGGCAATAATCATTCTTGTGGGAACACTTCTTACACTAACTTCATTCAATCAATGTATTCCTTTTACCTTGTAGAACCGTTTTCTAAACTGTCAATAGTGTCAGGAACGGTTCTACAACATGAAAAAATGTCAAAAAATTGTAAAAGGAACACTTATGGTGTCGTTCTGAGGGTCTTTCCAGTGACGAAAATTTTTGTGCGTCACGCTCCAGGGCTTGAAGCTCTTGAACTGCTCTAAAAGTTAGTCACTGGAACGCATCCTTAGACAAGGAAAGAGAGATACTTAAAGAAATTTAAAAATTTTGTTGTTTTTAACCTTTCTTGGCTTTATAATAATAATCTCTTTTTAATATCTAATTCCATTTTAAATAAATAATTTTTAAAAATCCATCCTTAATCATAAAAACACGTTTGAAGCACAAAAACCAAAAGAGGGGTTGATGCATGAGAGGCAAGGGGAAAGAAAAACGGAGTAGTTCAGGTGCATAACACTTTCCGTCACTGGAACGCCATAAAGCAGAACGAAATGCTCCTGAGCTACTCGGGAGCGCTCTATTTGCGTCACTGGAAAGCCACTCTGGGCGGGCGGTTCTAAAGCATAAAAGGAATACACCAAATTTGTCATTTGTCATCAAAGAGAATTGACAAGGGGAGAGAAACCAAAGAGAATAGACAAGGATAGAGGATCAATCGCCGTTTAGAAAAGTGGCACAATTTGAAGAAAGGGTCTGCGGATGGCAGGGCATGCGCATACGCACTCCCAATGTCAAAATCGGCGGTATATTCAAAAACATTGATTTATTGAGTAAATATACATAAAACATTAATAAAAAGTGTAAAATGTGGTTTATACTGAAATTTATTAATATTTTAATGACTAAATATTAGTAATTTAGTGCTAATGGTGTATTAAAATCTATTTGGTAGAAGACTATTTTTTTCTTAGATTGGAATAGGTTAATGTGAAAAAATGTATAGGTATAAATTTTAGGGAAATGAGAACTGAAAATAAAAATCTAAATAAAATTATTTCTTGAAAACTAAACTTTTATTGCGAGATTACCTATTTAGCATAAAAAAATGGTACTAAATGTAAAAGAAGTGTATAATTTTAAGAAATATATGAAAATAGCATGCTCAAACTTACCTACCAAATAAATTTTAGATTTATGTTGATCCTATTTAGTTGAAAGGTATTATAGTCTATAATATTACCTACTTGTACTAAGAAAAGCGTAGTAGGATTTCAGTTTCCATAGGCCACTGTGCTTGGTCCATTTTATTCGATATCTACATACTTGTTCTTTTAGGTATAAGGAAGCAGATAAGATTGTAGGTTTTAATTAACAATGAAAATTTAAGTTTCCACATTACTGGATACTTATTTTGAAATAAAATACTTTTGTAAAAGAAGCTCAAAATGCTCGTTATTGCAGAAAAAAATCCTAATCCTAAACATCTTTTTTCCACAAATTTTCAATATTGACAAAAATAAGTGTACTTTCCTCTTAACATAAATTTATATTTTTTTAAGATATTTCATATACCTACCACTGAAAACAATTAATATCGAATGGTTAAATTTTTTCGTAAAATTAATAAAAAGTTTGCCTTATTTATTTATTTATTTATTCCTGTCCAGGGGTACAACAGGTACAAAAAGTACCCACTAGGGTATCCACTAATTTACATGAATTTTAACATATCCTTATCCTATATTATGGTACGAACTTAAGTAGACACACTCTATATCATGGTTTGTACCTTAACTGGGTCAGTTATTAAGTTTTTTAAGTGTTAAGGCTTTAGGCCTTTTTATTTATTCGCTTTAGTATAATTTTTATCACTATTTTAATACTTTTTAAACTGATCATTTGTCTGACTTTTACAGTTCAAGCAAATTTTTTAAATAGAGAGTGACGCACACAGAAATCCTCTATTGGTTCATTGTGCTTTTACCTCCAGCAAGATATTTATTAAATATATTTTACGGATGTATATAAAATATTAATGTATATAATGTTTTGTTACATAAATAAATCCTAGATAAAGTGTTAATTTATTTTTATTCAAAAAAAAAAAAAACAACGTAAATAATTTAAAAAATAATTTATTTAAAAACCCATAAATTTCCACAAAATTTGTTTCAATAATTTATATCTATAACACAGGTCACACGTAAAATCAAACCGAATAAAACACAAAACAAATATACAGCCAGAACAATCACAAAACATCAGCCATATTGAACATGTGAAAGTCAAGAGTTTTGACATTTATAACAGCCAATAGCAAGCCGGAAAAACAACCTCCCGTGCGCATGACGAGTAATCCCACTGTGTTAAGTTAACCATCAAACCGGTGACACAAAAATGTTACTTAAAAGTGCGTACTGAAACAAAAAATTCTAAATAAATCCATACTTTTAACCAAGCACGTCCTTTTACCAACGTTAAGCAAGAATAAAATAAAACTTTGACGAGCTCTTTTGGTCGCTGAACACAATCACCAGTCGCAGGTGTGTGCCATTTCTTAATTGGTGGGGGTAAATCAACTGTTTCTCTCCCCTTGTCCTTGCTCTTTGCTTAAAACAATTAAAAGGTAAAAACAACCGTTGAAAACGAAAAAAACTGACAAAAACACTATACTTGTCTACTGTACCAGAAAACAAGAGATGCCGCCATTTTTTATCGTCGGATGACAGTTGATTGGCTTTCCATGAAGTCGGTGTCAGGGTTGCCACAATGATTTTTATAAAAGTACTAGATTTCAGAATAAAAAGTACTAGAATGTACTAGATTTGACAAATTAGCTAAAGCTAAAAATAGTTTAAACGGGGGGGTAAGTAAAATAAAACATAAAAATTATAATAACAAATCATTAATATTCACGTCAAGTAACTCATCATTATCATTCCAATAATCTGACAATATTAATGATGAATTTATCAATTCTTTGTCATGTTCCCAATAAATTAATTATTTTTTCCTAAAATTCTTTAAATTCTAGGTTTCACAAATCCCCTTTCTCTTCAATATCTGCCAATTGAACCCATTTAATAATAATATTTTCATATTCTGACTCTAAAATTGGTAATAAAGGATAGACTTATGCGACATCTCTATTTACCCATTTGTTGTCTTATCGATCGACGAGTTACACGCAGTATATTCTTATAATATGTGTGTCCCAGGATGTGTTACAAGAGGACAAATGGACAAAAAATTTTGGAATTTTTAAACGTCCTTTAGGGAAAACTGGTCGCATGATCCAAAACTAATAAATACAAAATTTTACTCCGATTGATAATATGTTGGGCGAGTTATAACTAAAAATATGAAAAAAGACCAAGAGTAAAGTACCTTTATTTTTAAAAATAGGACAAAATTGTATAAGTAAATGTTGTAAAGAATTAAATTTTATGGCAAAATTTAAAGTTTAGCAATTAAATACTCAAGAATCTGTCCATTTTCTCAAAGAGACTCAACATAGATTTAACTACAACTTTGTTCCTTAACAAAGTCAGAGTCTCAAATCTGAGACTCTGACTTTGTTCCTTAAATTGTAGTTAAGCAATTAAAGTCAAAAATTATTTTTGTCAATTTTTATATTATGCATTAACAGTTTTTTAAATACTTGGCCTAAGGCAGCAAATTTTTAAAAAATATTTAAAATTAATATATTTTCTTTTAAATCTTGCTCCCTCTTGCCCATTATTTACGTTGTAACGCGCAATGTAAAAAATTGACAATTTTATTTTTTTAACTCTCATGCTTTAACTTCAAATTTTGACATAAAATTTTATTCTCTACAACATTTACTTATACAATTTTGTTTTATTTTTAAAAATAAAAGTAGTGAAATCCTGGACATTTTTCATATTATTAGTTATAAATTGCCCTGTATAATAGCAATTAAAGTAAAATTTTGTATTTATTAGCTTTGGACCATGCGACCACTTTTTGGTCCATTTGTCCTCTTGTAACACCTATCCTGGGACACACTGTATGTATGTGTGTAATATTGTAAAAATAGGAATATAATTTTAAAAAACGTACTAGATTTTGATCAGTACGTACTAGACTACTAGATTTTATTGAAAAGTACTAGATCTAGTACAAATGTACTAGGTGTGGTAACACTGGTCGGTGTTGAGCACATGTGTTGAGCGGTAACTTAAAAAATTAAAAAACGACTTACGTTCGTAGATCAAAGAGAATAGACAAGGATAGAGGATCAATCGCCGTTTCGAAAAGTGGCACAATTTGAAGAAAGGGTCTGCGGGATGGCAGGGCATGCGCATACGCACTCCAATGTCAAAATCGGCGGTATATTCAAAAACATTGATTTATTGAGTAAATATATACAAAACATTAATAAAAAGAATGAAATGTGGTTAATACTGAAATTTATTAATAATTTAATGACTAAATATTGGTAACTTAGTGCTAATGGTGTATTAAAATCTATTTGGTAGAAGTCTATTTTATTCTTAGATTGGAATAGGTTAATGTGAAAAAATATATATAAATTTTAGGGAAATAAGAACTAGAATTATTTCTTAAAAACTAAACTTTTATTGTGACATTACATATTTAGCATAAAGAATGGTTGTAAAATGTAATAGAAGTCTATAATTTTAAGAAATATATGAAAATAGCACGCTTAAACTTACCAACCAAATAAATTATAGATTTATTTTGATCCTATTTAGTGGAAAGGTATTATAGTGTATAAGTTAATATTACTTATACTGAGAAAAGCGTAGTGTTTCCATAGGCCACTGTGCTTGGTCCATTTTATTCGATATCTACATACTTGTTTTTTTAGGTAAGAGGAAGCAGATAAGATTGTAGGTTTTAATTAACAATGAAAATTTAAGTTTCCACAATACTGGATATACTTACTTATTTTGAAATAAAATACTTTTGTAAAGGAAGCTCAAAAATGCTCGGTATTGCAGAAAAAAATCTTAATCCTAAACATCTTTTTTCCACAAATTTTCGATATTCACAAAAATAAGTGTACTTTCCTTTAAAAAAAAAATCATAATTTTTAAGATATTTCATATACCTACCACCGAAAACAATTAATATGGGATGGTTTGAATTTTTTCGTAAAATTAATAATAGTTTGCCTTATGGTACGAACTTAAGTAGACACACTCTAATTTTGGTTTGTACCTCAACTGGGTCAGTTATTTAGTGTTTAGGCCTTTTTATTTTTTGGCTTTAGTATAATTTTTATCACTATTAATACTTTTTAAACTGGTCATTTGTCTGTCTTACAGCTCAAGGAAATTTTGCAAATATGGAGTGACGCACACAGAAATCCTCTATTGGTTCATTGTGTTTTTACCTCCAGCAAGATATTCATTAAATATATTTTACGTATTTATGTAAAATATTAATGTTTATAATATTTTGTTTAAAAAAATAAATTTTACATAGTGTTAATTTGTTTTTATTCATAAAAAACAACGTAAATAATTTAAAAAATAATTTATTTAAAAAACCAATAAATTTACACAAATGTTGTTTCAATAATTTATATTTATAACACAAGTCACACGTAAAATTAAACCGAATAAAACACAAAACAAATAAACAGCCACAACAATCACAAAACATCAGCCATATTGAAAGTCAAGAGTTTTGACATTTATAACAGCCAATAGCAAGCCGAAAAAAGAACCCCTCATGCGCATGAAGAGTAATCCCGCTGTGTTGAGTTAACCATCAAACCGGTTAAAGTTCGCAAGATATTTGGCTGATAGTTTTGATTCAGGCACAAAAATGTTACGTAAAAAGTGCGTACTGAAACAAAAAAATTATAAATAAATCCATACTTTTAACCAAGCACGTGCTTTTTAACAACTGAAAGCAAGAATAAAATAAAACTTTGACGAGCTCTTGCGGTCGCTGAACACAATCACAAGTCGCAGGTGTGTGCCATTTTTTAATTGGTGAGGGTACATCAAGATCGTTTAATAGGTAAGGTTGCCTCGTAAGCCTTGCAACATGGCGAACCATACGTCACATATGTATTTTGCTCATTATTTAATGAAGTTTTTAACAGTGTAGTTTGTGTTTTTTGTCAATATTAAAAAATACTTTTAAATACTGTTAATTCCAGTTATTACCGTAACTTCTTTATTTCCTATTAATAAATTATTGATTATTCTAGCTGATTTTTAAATATTGTATATCGCTCTCTTTCGCCCTCATAGCATTATCCGTCTAGACATCCTTGTTTGCTATGTTGGCGCCAATAAGGAACCAGCAGTGCGGTACATATGTGACGTAATGAGGCAACCTTACCTATTAAATGATCTTGAGGGTAAATCAACTGTTTCTCTCCCCTTGTCCATTCTCTTTGTCGTAGATCAAATAAGCTTCATTTACACTAAGCGCCATCTATCCATCAATAATATTTAGGAGGATTGGCATTTATTTAAAGGGATTTTTATATTAGAAGATTGGCAGCACTGATATTTTTGGTTGGTATCCTGCATTTAAGCTGTCAAAGTTCTTTACATGGTTGATAGCCAACGTACCACGTGCGGTGCTCTAAAACTAAGCAAAAAATACATAAAAAGTGAGTTTAGTGGTGTAAAATAAAAGCCAAACACTACCCTTTGGGACAAGGTATAATTTGTGCGTACTAATATATTTTTTCGCCTTGTTTTAGATGCCTTTAGCCGTCGATTTACTTAACCCCACACCTGAACATGAAAGGAGGGCCCACAAAAGAAGAGGTTGGTCCAAACACCAAACAGCTATTTCATGGATGTGAAGTGCCCAGGGTGCTACGCAATTTCCACCATTTTCTCACATGCACAGAGTGCTGTACCTTGCAAAGGGTGCTCAACAATCTTGTGCACATCAACCGGGGGCAAAGCTAGGTTAACAGAAGGATGCAGTTTCAGACGTAAACAGCACTAAATATTTTTAATATCCTGATGTAAGTTAAGCTTTGTTTCTTTTAAATAAACTTATTCTCAAAAAGTAATTAGTTTTATTTCATGTAGGGTAGAATCTATTTTTATGCTCTTTAGGGGCATGAAAATTGTCAGACAGGGTTTTAAAAACATTCCCGATAGTACCTGATATATTTTTTTTAATTTAAAAAGAAAAAATGCGTTTTATGAGTATAAACAATGTTGCACAATATTGGTCTCCTAATGTCATTGTGTATAAACAAGTTAGGACTGGTCACAGTGTGACCCATAAAAATTTTTTTTTTTGAAGTATAGGTTGGAAACTTTAGGCTTTAACATGTTTAAAAATTCAAAATAAAAGCAGTTCATTTGGAATGACCCTTAAAAGTATGTTAATTAGTTTGTTAAGTAGGTAATCATAGCACAACACAATATTGTGCAATATAATTAATTGTCTAGGGGACGCCTTTTAACACCATTGTCATCACTTTTCATTCAATGGCGATTTTCTCAGTAACTGTTTGTTGTATCACAGTACTGTAAGAGACAAAATATTTATTAAATTTTTCTATCACCAACTAGCCTACTTTGAAAAAAATAAGGTAATTTTTACTTATCGGACACCAGGTCGATTTTGATGATATTTGGCATATGGTTATGGAGCTGATTATAAATTTGAAAGAATTTTTAGTCAGCAATGTTTCGGTCTCTGGATATTCATCATCAAACTTTACAAGAAAACTACTTAAATTTACCATTCTTTCTTGTTTTTGTACCAAATTCTTGAGTTTTTTTCCTGAATGGGCAATCAATATTTGATTTGCACTTCTTAAAAACCCATTTTTCTATTTATTTTACCCTTTTTCTAAATAAAATTGCAAAGCTTTACTTTCAATCATCTTAATTGCAGTAGCCGTGTCGACCCCATGGCTACTGCGTTTGAAACTAAAGCTTTGAATTTTTATTACCCAAAAATAGAGCACACAGCTTTGGTCATTATCAGTATTAACCCCCTCTCAGTTCTCCCCTAAAATTGGATTTTTACCTTTTTCTAGAAAAGCAAGAAAAACACTTCCTAAAGCAATGGGGTGTGCATTTTTTTTTTAATATTGATGCTGATCGAGCTGCAGTCAGTCTGTTCTCCAATCTCGCTTCACAATATTACTAAAAATTATTTAAATTAGGTGAAATTACATTGATGTCACATGTGACACTGGAATACAGATTCCAGATTGCAGAATAGACTTACAATTCAAAATAATAAATTCTTTAACGCAACATACGACGGTTGTAACTTGCATGGGGTGCGTTTTAAGTTATATATTTATAGGAAAAAGTAAGCCTTACTTTGACGTACAAAATATGCCATAAAATATTTGAAGTCAATTTTAAAACACTATATTGTACTAATTAAGTATTTAAAAATGTTTAAAGTTATTTATTGATGGACGTTATACTGTATCATCGGATGCCAATTTTAGATATAATAGCATCTGTATATTACTTCCGTTTTAACCGAAAGTGATATAAACTTTAATATTTGAAATGGGACACCCCCCGTATATTTTTTTAATTGGAATTCTACAGGTCATTTCTAATATAAAACCTTAACTATTTCCTTTTGGTTTTGGAGAAAATGGCGTTTAAAAATGTCCAAACGACAGCACAATATGCAGTTTTATGGGAAAACAAATGAACATTACAAAAATTTTAAATGCTTAAAATAGTAGACTTTAAAAGAACTATTTTGGGCATTTTAAATTTTTGTAATGGTTATTTGTTTTCCCATAAAACTGCATATTGTGCTGTCGTTTGACATTTTTAAACGCCATTTTTTCTAAAATTAATAGAGTTAGGTTATGGAAATATTTAAGGTTTTATATTAGGAATGACCTGTAGAATTTAAATCTCAAAAAATATACAGGGTGTTTCTTTTAAAATATCAAAGTTTATATTACTTCCGGTTAAACCGGAAGTAATACACAGATGCTATTATATCTAAAATTGGCATCCGGTGATACAATATAACGTCCCTTAATTTGAAAACTATACAGTTGCAACGTAGAAAATAAATTGCTGGATAGTAATTTCTTTGTCACCCGGTATAATATTTTTTAGATTTAAATGGTCATATTTCCGAAACTATTAAAGATAGATATATCAAATGTAGTATTTTGTAAAGATCTTTAATTTTTAATGGTGGTATAATATACAGGGTGTCGCATTTTTAAAAAAGTAACTTATGTCAATATATTCTGTTAATAGAATTGTTTTGTATATTCTTTAAAACAGAAAAAAAAACTTTATAATTTACTGTACAATTTGGTTTTTGGATAATTTTTTGTTAAGAAATAACAGAGTTTTGGACGCACTCTACACTATAATTGCATTGTTTTAAATTAGACCATTTAAAAATAGTTTTTCTTTTTTCATTCCAACTGTAACTAAATTATAGTGTCCGACCAAAATTTCGTTTTCGGCCAAAAAGGAAGTTTTGAAGAAACTGACCTTGACCTTGAAGTCGTGGTGCGTTCGGCAATGCTATTTAAATTTAAAAAACGGTAAAAATGGAATGGTTTTTAACGGAAATCCTTTTTTTTTTGCTCTTAAAAATTTCGTGGAGCGCTTCCCCACCCCGCAAAAGAAAAAAGATAAGGGTTGAGCGAGGTTTTTTTGCTCTTTAAAGTTTTTTTGGGAAATTTCGGTTTCGGTCGGACCCTACTGCTTTACTAAATTGTCATAAACACAATGACGCATGCCCTATTAAGCATACACCTGTCCGTCAGTTAAATCCTACCTGAACTGAAAGGGAGTCCGCAAGTATGGATGGTGGAGGGGAGGATAACCATCTTTTATGGCGGACAAGATTGTGGCCATCGGAATGTAGCAAATTGGGATGGCGCTACAGTAGCCAGTGGAGGGATTTTGGTATTTCTTTCCTTTTTTATTTTGTATCTATCTGTCCTTTTTCATTTTGTATCTCACTCTAATAATTCATGCTTATTGGTTAAAAAATCTCCTTTGGCTACTGTGGCGCCACCATAAGTTGCTCCTTTCGACGGACACTTTTTAAAACATTTAGATGGTTACCCTCCCCTCCACCATCCATATCCGCAAGTAAGTGCAAACGTCAGTATGCTAAACTGAAGGTGCGTTTCAATTTAAATTTATAGCATCGGTCATACTCACAGACTTGCCTTCGTACCTATCTTCAGGTAGCATCCAAGGCAAGTCTCATCGTGAGTATGCCTATTATGAGAAAGACTGATATTATAATTTTGTCAGAAACGCGCTGTCAGTTCGCTATACACACGATCGCACTTACTCGCTAACTCCCTTTCAGTTCAAGTAAGGTTGAAGACTTGACTGACTGTGTGTATGTCTAGTAAGACATTTATATTTTTAAGCAGTTTATAACACATCAAATGTTTGTTATAAAATAATAAATACTAAAAAAAATTAATAATAATTTTACATTTTTGTGTTTTAACTGCAAGACATTGTACCTATATTCTGCTATAATTTTATATTGTTACTAGATTTTTCATTAGTAATCTTATGGAAACTTTAGTGACCCTCTATAACACTTATTTCATTTGTGCCACCCGACACGTATCCTATAAGATTTAAACAAAATATTAATATTTCGCTTTTCTCAAGAATAAAGATGTTTAATAAATAGTTTGAGAAAAAGAAACTTTAAGTCTTTAATATAAAAAAAATATTTTCATTAATAAGTCAATAACCCTAGTTACCACAATAAAACATGTATTTAATTGGTTTAAAACTACAGTAACCAGAGTTACTTACTAGGTATTCTTTATCAATATAAAGTTCCCAAAGTATAATTGGTATAGTCATAAAAAAGTTCCTAACGAGGCTACCAGACGTAAACTGATCCCTTGGACGCGCCTCAAAAATGTGGAAAATTAAAAAAAAAAAAATATCTGACTTTGACACTACTTTGTTAAATTAATTGACTGGTAAAAGATACACCTTTAGGTATCACAACCAGTTTAAAAAAATAAAACTATTAAATGGAGGTGTTTAGCCATATACAGGGTGTCCAAGAATATGTGGGCAATCTCTGGGTAAAAATAATGTGACAAGTTCCTATATTTTTTTCCTCAAGCCCCTTTTACAGGGATATGTGCTCTTAAACTACGCCGCTGGAAATCGGTTTTCTTAAATAACTTTTATAATACTTGGTGTAATGAAATAATGTTTTAATATGATATATATAAGTAAGGAATCTTGGTATTCTTCTAAAACATTAGCCTGTATAATAAAGAAACGAAATAAGCATTTTTGAGTAGCTTAAATCCTTGGCTAAAAAAACGTACTCCTGTTAGATGTCCGATAAATTAAAGCGTTTTTGACAAAAACAAGTTTTTGTTAAATTGGGTCATCTAAATCAATAGGTTATTCTGTTTAAAATGGTAAAACTTTAAGTTTCTTGAAATATTTATTAGATATCTTTATTTTGAGGAAAAGTCAAAAAATATTTTGTTTAAATTTATATTCCCAGAAAAACAAAATAAACTATAAAATAACAATAAGAGGTTTTATTTGCTGCCTAACATAACAATGGGTAATAATAGATATTATTGTTATCTTTTAACTTTTTTATCTTATAGATAACTCCATGTTTTTAATAGCTATCTTACTGAGTTAGTAAAATTACTAGCTACTTTATTTTTATTGCAATGGATTGGTCATGATTTTGCAGAATTATATCTCTCCTAGTAAAAAATAAAAATGTTTCAAAATGGTAAAAAAGCTTTTAAAAGAAATAAATGTTGCTCTATTATTACCGCATTGATCTCCCTTGTTACATACGGCCGACAGCCGTATGTATATGTGATTCAACATTCGTTATTAGTGGGCCGTCGTCGCTTTTTGCTTTTTGTCAGAAAAAATTCATTACAAAAAAACGGTAAAAGATAGAAAGTTGAAATTTTCTGGAAAAATTGGCCACTTAACGGGCCAACTGTCAAAAAAATTTCAAAACAATTGAAGAAAGTTAAATACAGGATTTGGCAAAAATGTGACTTTTCAAAAATCGAGGTGAGCGTAATCAATTATCTAATCAGGGTTTTATTTTATCTAAACGAAATTTTGCACACAGGTTAGAAATGGTCCCGTTCAGAACCCTATTGTTTTTGGGCTCATTCGGAGAAATAGAAAAAAGTTATTTACGTTTTTGTAAGAAAAAATTGACCGACTTTGAGCCTTAATAACTCAAAAACGGTTTCACATATCGTTAGGTGGTTAGTGGATTATGAAAGATCGTCTTTTAAGCACAAAGTCCCTAAATGGTCTTCTGTTTAAAATATCTTATTTTCGCTAAGAAATTTTCAAATGAAAAAAAAATGACAAAAATTTGGAAATTTTCGCATGTTTTTATTTTTTTCTCAAAACTGTGACCTTGAATTGAAAAAACGCAAACGTCATTGGATTCTCCTTAAAAAGTTTTATAAAATAAGATATCTAGCATAATTTTAGTATTTATACAGCGTGTTTTATAAAGCTTAAAAATTTTGATTTTTTGTTAAAAAATGGGACATTTTTTACATTTTATTTTATTAAAAAAAACTATTTTAGCTAAAATTTTGAAATAATTCTGGCATAATGTTCACTGTTTGAACTACAACATATCAAAATTTCAAGTCGCTAGGGTAAACACTTTTAAAGATATGAATTTTTAAATTTTACTAAAAAGTGCCGATTTTGACCTAAAATTGTCGCTTTATAAATTAAAATTATTTAAAAACTTTTGCGCCATCCTTTAGATCGTTTAATCGTCTTTTAAAAACCTATTAACAGTTTTTCTCTACAACCCTTAGAAATAGGTGAAAAATACGTTTCAAAAAAAAATACACATTTTTGCCCAAAAATCGCGATTTTTTCGTTAGTCAAAATCGCATAAGGCGGCTTTGGTTTGCTTTGGCGATAGTGTTTTTTAATCCCCTATTGAAATCGACAAGGCTTAGATTAAAATTTATTGAGCTGTCACTTGACTTTTAGCTTGGTTGAAATTGATCGATTTTTTCGTAATATTAAAAAAATTCAGCATACAGGTTGAAAATAAGGCTTGGATCGGAAAATTTGGATTTTTACGTCTATATCCTGCATTTTACATGAAAATATATCCGGTTTTAATACCAAATCTTGCTAAGAAATGCTGCCAAGGTATAACATTTTCGCATATGTGGTGCCAAGTAATGATCAGGCGATCGGGTCTTTAACATAGGTATTATGCATTTGTATGTTAACGGGGATATAATACCGAATGTTTTAAAAGATTGTTTAATAAGGTTTTAATGTTAATAAATTATACTGGATGTTACTATAATACAGAAGATATTATATACAGGATGTCTAATATAATCCTGGCCAAATTGGTAAAAGTCAGTAAGTACAAAAATTCCGTTATGTACAGGGTTTTTTAAAGTTTTAGTTTTTAAGTAAAAAAGGGAATATTAGTGCTTTATTAGGTTTTTGTACAGGGTGTTTAATGTATTTCTGGCCAAAATTTGTAGGGTAGTAAAAACCAGTAATAACAAAGAAGCCGTTAAGTACAGGGGTTTTTAAAGTTTGACTTTTATAATAAAAAGATAGAAACCTTGGTGCTTTGGAAATTTTTACGTACAGGGTGTTTATATATATCTGGTCAAAACATATAGGGTTAAAAAAATTGTATTATACATATGATTGGGCTTTTTTAGCTTTTTATCATTACAATTTGTACAGTGCGTCAAAAAGTTAAAAAATTATTATTTCTTAAAATTTTTATACTAAGTGTTTTAAAAGCCTGTTACCAGAACTACAATATACATGGTATAATAGAAATCTCTACATAAAAGAAATTTTTTTATTTACAAGATTTGTCAAAAATAAGTAAAAAAAAATAGAATAATACAGTGTTTTTGCGTCTTATATACAGGATGTTAATGTATTTCTGGCCAAAATTTGTAGGATAGTAAAAACCAGTAGTAACAAAAAAGCCGTTATGTACAGGGGTTTTTGAGGTTTGACTTTTATAGTAAAAAGATGAAAACTTTAATGCTTTGGAAAGTTTTACGTACAGGGTGTTTATGTATATCTGGTAAAAACATATAGGGTTAAAAAAATGTATTATACATATGATTGGGCTTTTTAGCTTTTTATCAATACTATTGGACCAGTGCGTCAAAAAGTTTAAAAATTAAATGTTTTCCATAATTTTTATACTGAGTGTTTTAAAAACCTGTTACCAGAACTACAATATACATGGTATAATATAAACCTTCAGATAAGATTTTGGTACTGAAGACGTGGTACGGGTAAGTTTATTAAAGCATATCAAAAACATATACAGAGTGTCTTAAAAACAGTTAACTTAAATTTTAAAAGAATATATTTAAAATTTAATATTGACGTTACTATTGCAATTAAAAAAATGTTTATAGGAATTGTGCACAGGTATCTGTAGTTTATAAAAAAATATGAAACCGCTATACAGGGTGAGTCAAAAAGATGTTATATAGGAAAAGCCTTAAAACTAAAATTCAATAAAAATACGTTATTATACCATCTAAAGATTTACATTGCTTAAATATAGAGATTTCTAAACCAAATAATAATATTTAAAAAAATATTATACAGGGTGTACCAAAAATCTGTTATTAGGTTTTCTATCTTAAATTTTAAAAACGAATCTAATGACTTTATTTATTAAGATAAAATAACCAAAAACTTGGTAAGAGGTGTATATACAGGTAAAAAATAATAAAATTATGATAATACAGGGTGGACCAAAAACTTATTATTACCTCTCCATTTTTACACTTTATATAATATATATCGATTCTGGAAAATCAAAACTTGATAAAAAAGCAAAAACACAGTTTTTCGCACTTCTTTTGTAGCGTGTGGAAAGTAAAATAAAAATAATCGAAATTTTAGATGGCTTCCAAATGTTTGCTATTTTGGATATATAAATAAAATTTTGGTACTGAATACGTGGTATGGGTAAGTTAATAAAAACATATTAAAAACATATACAGAGTGTCTCAAAAAATAGTTAACTTAATTTAAAGAATATAAAGGTATTTATAGTTTAAAAAAAAGACAGAACCGCTATACATGGTGGGTCAAAAAGATGATATATTGAAAAAATCTTGAAACTATAATACCTACATTAAAACTACGTTATATAATTATCATCTGAAGATTTACAAATTTTTTTAAATATAAAGATTTAAAAACCAATTTATAATATATAACATTAAAGAATTGTTATTTAGTTTTTATGTGAAATTTTCAAAACTATTTAGTAACGTTGTTTATTAATATTTTACCTCTGAACGCCGCTCATGGGCTTTTACTCTAATTGGTTTAATTAAAAATATAAATACCCTTAATAACGACATTCTAAAATACGTTCTTTGTTTTTTTGTTTTTTTGTATCCTAGATCTTTGGCCGTATGTCCCCTCTTAGTCCGAAGGAGTGAGAGATTATAAAAAACGTTAAAATTTAAATACCATTGAGATGTGTAATATGTTACAGACTTAGTACATATTCGTTTAGTTTAAAGGGTTGTAAAAAATTCAGCTTATTTAATAATTTTTTATTATATTTTTCTCTAATTTAAAAATGCGAGGAAAAGCTTTGTAAAGTCAGTCCAATCTTAATCACTTTGCTAGTCCTTTAAAGACAAAAAAAAAGAGTTACCATGGTAATGTTTCGTTCCTCTTATCATTGTTACGTAAAATTGTTAAGCTGATTGTTATTAAACAGGTATAAAACGACGATTTAGTCTTTTTTTGTGTACAGGGTGTTACGAAATAATTGTTAACCAATTAAAAAAAAATATGTGTTTTAAAACTAAATCGGCGGACAAACATCAGGGCCGTATGCATTTCTTGTTTCTCTTCGGTCTAACATAAATACACCCTAAAGGTCTGGCCACACATAATAGCACTAAGGCCGCACCGAGCCCGGATTCACAATGATGGACGAAAGTGGGGTAGATTAGTTCGGAAAAATTTAAATTCATTCTCAAAAATATAAAAGAATTTCGTCTATTGTTTAATGTATGTATATCTCCTTGTTTAAATAAAACAGATATTCCTACTTATCTCTGTTCCTTTGTATTCAAACTTTGAGTGTAGTATAGGTAAAACTGTGTTACCCCACGTATATCTGTAACCCTATTTGTAAAGGTTTATTTTACTATCAGGTGCAATTTAACGCATTGTATAAAAGACTCGTATTACTGCAATTCAAATCAATATGCTTTATTGTTAGAAAATTATCTAACTTATTAATAAAGCTGTCACAAAAAAAATCTTATTGAAAATAAAGTTTGTTAAAAAGGTAAAAATCAAATCAATATACAAAAATACAAGTACAGCAGATTAATCATAAAATTTACAATATATTTACCCAAGTTCGAGCCACATATTATAAATAAGACAATTAAATTTTTAAAAATAAATAAAAAAGCTAATAAACGACAAATACTGGTAAAATGTACCCAAGAAAAACTGTCAGTAAAAACATAACACGCACATTTTGAACACATAATATAAATAGAACTATTTAATTTAAAAATAAAAAATAAATAACGACATACAAAAATAAAATGTCACTAAAATAAATAAACTAGTTTTAATGTCAACAAATAAAATGTAGATACGACTTAAAAAAATTATTAGTCAGAGAAAAAATATATACATATAGACGAAAACATATATTTTATAATGATGTTATCACTCCTAAATTTAAAAAGTGCCCACGCAAAATTCCTGGAGCGAATAATAAGGCCTTGTTACAATTAGCTCTTTAATCTTCCTTTTAAATAGGTAACTGATCAGCGAAATTTTTTTGAATGATATAGAAAGATGATTATACATTTGAATGCTTTCAAAAATAATAGATCTTTTAGTACTTTTTGTGAATTAGACATAAAATTTCTAATATAAAAATATCTATAACAGTTAAAAAATTTTCACCAACAAACAATGGTTTCTTGCACCCAACTCTAAACAGGTATCTCACTGCTTGCTTCTGTAAAATTAGAATGGAATACATTAATTGATTATTACAAAAACCCCAGAATTTCATATCTAACATGAGATTTGAACAATGCCAAATCAACTGTGCAAGCAATTGTGATATCTAGCTCTCTAGAAACTGTCCTTAAGGCATAACACGCTGCTGGCAATTTCTTGCATAATTGTGATATATGTACCTCAAACCTTAATTTGTTGTCGATAAAAATACCCAAAATCATTGTCACAGGTCTATTATCTACTAAGTCATTTCCCAACGTCAAGTTATCAGAAGAAAATCTAAAACTGATTACTCCATTCTTGGCAATATTAACACATTCATTCACTCTACTTAAATCGTTCTTAATTATTTCCTTCAAATTTTCACTAAAAAAGTAGTGGCCCTAGTACTGAACCCTAGGGGACACCACTACTTACAAGAGAAATATCAGAGCATTTACCATTAGCTCTTACTATTTGATCCCTATTTGAAAAAAAACAAATCAATCCAAAGCAATTCCCCTAACGCCGTAACGCTTTAATTTACCCAAAAGTACCTTATGATTCACACAGTCAAATGCTTTTCTCAAATCGGAAAATACAGCCGCCGCAACATCGGCATCATTAGGACTTGTATATAAAACTCCTAAAACGCTAAATGAAAGGCATAACAAATTTTATTTCGCTTCAAAAAGTCAATCAGCCTCTTTTTGATCAGCTTCTCAATAATTTTCGAAAGGGTGGGCAGCTTGGAAATGGGACGAAGGTTCGTGGGTACGTTAGGGTCGCCCCCTTATGCATTGGTGCTACTACTGCAGTCTTAAGACAGGAAGGAAATATTCCATGCCTAAATAAAATTTATTAAATATGAAACTTTTTGCACCGCATTCCCTACATTTCACCAGCGAGACGCACGGCTGCGAGGTAACCGGTTTTATCAGCTGATTAACCAAATCGCAACACTGTGCTCCTTAGTGTACATTTACAACCAATTTGGAAATTTTCAAATTGGCATTTAAACATTTGGTTAAACTTCACTTGTCAAATCCAAATTTAATAAGTAGAAGTTTAACCAATTGTATAAATGACAATTTGAAAATGTTAGAATTGGTTGTAAATGTAGACTAGAACCAATTCTGAAATTTCAAATTGACACTTAAACAACTGGTTAAACTTACTCATCAAATTTTGATTTGACAAGTGAAGTTTAACCAATTGTTTAAATGTCAATTTGAAATTTCAGAAGTGAATTGTAAGTCTACATTTACAACCAATTCTGAAATTTCAAATTGACATTTAAACAATTGGTTAAACTTCACTTAACAAATTTGGATTTGACAAGTGAGACTAACAATTGTTTAAACGTCAATTTGAAATTTTAGAATTGGTTGTAAATATACACTAAAAGTAGCGATTAATCTGAATCGCGTATACCCTCGGTGGAATTAAAACTATATAATTGGATTAAACATTTATTTGGTACATAACATAATTTATATAAATTAAAGAAAAAATGGAATGATGGTACAGTTAAAACATCATACATATATAACTATTTTGCAATTATATCTTAAAAGTTTCAATGGAATTGCAAAACTGCTAAAAATGGTATATTTGAGAACATCATTTTGCTAAAAGTAATAATTTAAAATATTATAATATACATAATCCTATTTTCTATGAGTGGACTGCGACCATACTCCCCTTAAGGCTGCAACTGCTGAAAGTACATAATATTAAAACTCAGTAAATATTTTAATGGTGGCCGCCTTTTTTGGGTCAACCCGCACCATTGTTAAATATACTATTAGTTTTTTGCAGGTTTTTTTATTGTCGACTACGTTTGTATTTAACTTTTTTTAATAGGATGCTTGTTTAGCTAGAAATTGCAAACAAAATACCCTTAAAACCAGCCCCTTCACCCTTAACGGATTATTTTGGTCCGGAATTGTTTTTCTTATATAGTTATGATGCATTTAACGAATGTATACCAATGGTTGCTGTAAGCGTTTTTTTGCAATCGGGTATTTCGCCTGGACTATTCTGCCGTCCAACCATAAAACACCGTATGTGACATTTTTTCACAAATGAAATTTTGATATTGTTCCGTAACACCTCGTATAAAAACACGTACCTTCGTTTTTATACCTTTATTACCAATGAAACGTAACTATGGTTACAACAACGACAAAATCTTTACTTGACAATTTCCGTCGCACCTTTTATAGTGTGTGATGGAAGAGTAAAGAATGATCTAGAATTTTGGAGAAATATCGCGAAAATTCCATAGTACAGGATGGCATAAAAGTTCTCAATGGATAATTCGGGCGTTTTCGGAAACCTTCGAAACTGATGAAAGAACTTGGAAAATCTAAGGTAAATTATTTAAATAAATTATCAGACTAAATTAAAGGTCCTAACTTTATACAATTCTATAAACGTAACAATATTTTCGTATTCTGTTAGCTTAAAGGAATATTTTTATTAACTTTCTGTCTTACAGCTGCTAACAAGCTTGTCTAACAGCTGACGTCATTAAAATGTGAATCGAAAAAATAAAAACGCTTACCGCCAATGACAAATGACATTAAAAATAATAATAATATAACCTAAAAAATGGTGAACTCCCGTTTAAAAACAAAAATGCACAATACTTTCAATTGCAGTTAAATTAATCCTTCACATGGTTTCTCACTCATATTATTGTTATTGTTATTAGTATACATTTTAGTGAATTTTGTTTGACTTTTAACCTCAAATTCGGCTATATTTCCCCCTCTTTGTCTTTTCAACCTGTTAGACAGTGGTTAGACATCTCCCGAGGCCGCTAACAATCGCTGTGAGCTGCTGTAAGACTGACGTCATTGATTTGTCAAAAAAATGAAAGCGCTTACAGCTGCTGTAAGGCAGCTGACAAAGAAAATATCCCTTAAATCTTTATATTGTTGCAAAAAAATCGTTATTTTATTTAAAAAAAAACTGCTTAAAAAAGAAATAAATTGTGCCTTTTGTATGTATGGTTAAAAAACAGGATTCTATAACTAAACAATAACTTCAAGAGGTTTGCTCAGATCGACTTAAAATTTTGAGTATAGGGATATATTCTTTGTTAGCTGCTTACAGCAGCTGAGGGCATTTTTATTTTTTGACAAATTAATGACGTCAGATGTCTAACCACTGTCTAACAGGTTGAAAAAACAAAGAGGGGGAAATATATCCGAATTTGAGGGTAAAAGTCAAACAAAATTGACTAAATGTATACTAATAACAATAACAATAGTATGTGTGGGAAACCATGTGAAGGAATAGTTTAACTGCAATTGAAATATATTGCGTATTTTTGTTTTAAAACTGGAGTTATCATTATTTAGGTTATAGTGTTATTTATTTTAATGTCATTTGTCATTGGCGGTAAGCGCTTTTTTTTCGATTCATATTATAATGACGTCAGCTGTTAGACAAGCTTGTTGCAGCTGTAAGACAAAAGAATTGAAAAATATCCCTTATATATTCTTTAAATATTTAACAATAAGATAGGACAAAAAAATTATTTGATTTACAAACCCTTACCCCCCTTAAATTTATATCTTATATGTAAATGGCAACGAATTTTAAGGGTCAAATCTTTAAACGCCAGTTTCTCAAAAGTTATAAAAATGCACATACAGTGTTTTTCTATTGGACGGCAGTTATGTAAATATTATCATTTTAAAAAATATGTAAATACTTGCCTTAATTTTTGCAAATCATTTCATAGGCTTGGAAAACGTATGGTGCTACTTCCACAGATCTCGATTTCAAACTTAATGTGGCATAGTTCAAACCTGGAGTTAACTGAAGCTCGAGAAGAACCCATATATTGTTGGTCAGTTTTAGTGATTGATAAAGCATATCTTGACCCTCTACGTTTCTCTTCGCTATGGTGAATATGTTGCTAGAGGTCATTTTGGCAGAAATGCTGTCCGTTGTACCTTTGATATCATTAATAGTATACTGGACCTAAAACAATTGTATTTATTAAAATCTTATAGTCCCTGAGACAGTAATGAAATGGTAATTTATGATAAGAACACTTTTAAAACCTTTTTAGGAGAATTCTTTTTGACGAGTCTACCACGAATATTCATAACGCCATATATGGAAGCGGCGCTTTAACCCAGCCTGTCAATATCAAATGTTTCGGGTATCGGACTGGGCAAACGAGTCACCTTTTTTGTCGGACAAGTTTACCACAATGTTTTACATGTAATTTTTAAACATTGTGCCAAAAGTCGTAAGTGTTACAGTCACGAAAACATAAGGCAAGTTGACTTGTTGTGCAATTGTTGCAGGATGATATAAATAGAATTAGTAGCAGGTGTAAATTAATTAAATTGTGTATTAATGTATCAAAGTGCTGTATTATGACATATACGCGAAATATAAATGTTCTGAACATTGATTATGATATTGACTCCGTGGTGATTAATCGGAAAACTATTGTGCGGGATCTTGGTGTTACTTATGATTGTAAATTAAGTTTTGTTGAGCACATATTGTCACAAATTAAGAGTGCAAATCAAATGTTGGGATACATTATTCGAAATACCCGTTTGTTTAAGTCATTTGCAGCTATAGACTTGCTTTACAGCTCCCTTGTATGCTCTAAATTAGAATATTGTGCACTAGTTTGGTCCCCTTTCTACAGTAAATACAAATATTCATTAGAAACGGTACAAAGTCGCTATTTAAAATGCAAATACTACACTACAATGCTCGGGAATTTTTAACAATTTAGTTAATAATACATATATGGTAAAGAACCTAAACTATAGAGTACCAAGATTAAATAGAAGATGTTATGAGACATTTTACTGTAGAAGGGCAAGATCAAATCTAGCTTTAAGTGCCCCATTATATAGAATGCAACAACTGCATGATCGACACTGCCAGAGCATAGATATATTTAATCTATCCAAGAGTCAATTTAAAGCTAAATTAAAATTATTTTTATTTACTCCGGATGAGTGAGGCTCTTTGATTAATGTACCTATGTTATGTGTAAACCAAGTGTAATTTATTTACATTAGATTTTTTTTTCTTAGGTTAGGTTGCATAATATCATATTATGTGTTGTTCTGTAAATGGTTAGTTATTGTACCAACTGTAGAACAAATAAATAAATTATTGTTTTCGGTATCGGATTGGCGGGTTTCGTAACTGTAACGATTTTTGGCACAATATTTAAAAAATGCATGTAAAACATTGTGGTAAACTTGTCCGACAGAAAAAATTTACGCGTTTGCCCAGTCCGTCACCCGAAACATTTGACATTGACAGGCTGGGTTAAAGCGCTGCTTCCATATATGACGGTATGAATGTTCGTGGTAGACTTGTTAAAATCCACAAGGCTCCCCTTGGGGCTAGTCATTTTTTGTTTTATTTTAACCCTGTTGCGTCAGCTTTTAGTACGTGTCGATTTCTGCCATATGCTGACGATTTAAAAATATTTCATAGTGTGCGTAATTTAAGCGACTGTAGTGCTGTGCAGAAGGATTTGAAAAGACTTGTTCAGTGGGTAGGAATAATTGTTCATCTTTAAATATTAATAAATTTAAATTAATGAGATTTTATAGATGTAAAATTCGCATCGAATTGGACTATAAAATTAACAATAGTGCATTAACAACAGTACCACATATTAATGATTTAGGGAGTAATCTTGTTTGTATAATAGTCTGGACGCCAAAACTGACAAATACTACTTAACGTTGAGAAATATTAAAATATGTTTAAATGTAAATATTCATAAAAAAGTATTGTGTCCAAAATTTGCGCAAAATGTCTTTCCTACACTTAAAGCTTAGGTTACGGCAACGATACCAAGCGTCTGCGAGCCAGCAGAAACCGGAGAATGTGAGAAGTGTGTGAAGAAATAATTTTTATTTTTAAATCAGGCGTCTGCAATATACCTGAACAAAAAAGCCCTGCCGCTGTCGCTCGAAACGAACAAATATCCGCGGAGCGTTCAAAACCCTGTTTACCACAAAATATTTTAGCCACTACCGGCTACGAGTACAGAGATTTGATACTTTTCGCTCGACGCTTACGCTTGTTATCGTGGCCGAGGTCTTATCCGAATTCCGCTTGATATATAAACACAAATAACATGTAAGCTCTGCCTGTATCCAAATAATATAATTTATGTTAAAAGTCCATAGAGTGATACTTTTTTTTTACAAATGGGAAGAAATGGGGATCCCATTCTTTAAGTAGTGTACTAAAAGGGAGTATTTTATCTTTATGTTAACGATTAAAATTAAAATATATTGTTTTACAAGGGAGAAAAGGTAACACTTTTGGATAGCAAAGTATTATTATTTTTAAATTGTTTACAAAATTTGCCGCACCTGAAAAAAGTCACCAGCTGGGCCTGGTTACCAGAAACTTAAAAATCGCTTGGAAACAATGGGCCTTGCAGAAGGAAACCTATTTAGTTTCGCCAGGAAAAAACAAAAACTGCATAACTTATGGTACTACTGCTAACCCCTATGTCATCTGCAGTTTGCAAAGCTTGGTGAGCACAGACCCAAAGCAGCAAGGACCAATTTAGTCTGAGTACGAAAACCGACTTGGCTAGAGTGCTCTAAGCATATGGAGGACCCACAATAAACCATTTGTTAATATAATCTAATCTAAGTTTGAGTTATGATAAATGGTAGAACAATTACCTCATTTGCTGATGGGATATCTCTCCATGTAGTCAAAAATACTCTCTTGTCTAACGTGCCGTCTTCAACGAAGATTATTTGAATTGGGACCTGGCATGCATAGTAGAATACATCTACATTATTCTTAATGGCAACCTAAAAAATGAAACTTACTATATAGGGTGTATAAAGAAGTGGGGCACTATAATACTTCTACACATAGGTATGTAGTATACCTGTAAAGTGGTAAGTGGTTCCATTCTTTGTACCGGGCCACTGGTACTCAAGAGTAAACTATATTCCAAACTTTGGCTAGGCTGTAGAGCAGTAATATTCATTGGTGCTGAAGGTGCTAAACCGAAGCTATTTTTATTAAACTGAACAGCAAATCCACTCATAGCCTAGAAAGAAATTGATTTATCTCTATTGTGAAATAAAGTCTATTGTTACAGTCAATAATAAATCTTAAAGTAGGTAATATTGTGAACACCCTGTATAGGGGGTATATGGGTTCTATTATAATAAATTCAAAAATAAAATAATAAGCTTTCTCATAAATAAGGCGTTTTATTCAACCATTGAATTTTTAAATTGTGACATAAGTGATAACCTGTAAAGTTGTTTCTATTTTAATTTTATTTTATTTTACTCTGTATCAGAAATTTTATTGTAACACGCGTTTTTAAATGTTGTGTTAGTACCTCAATGTTGTGTGGTTATAGTATTTGTATGTATTTTAAACTTAATTGTAAATGTAAATTCATTTTATTAATGAGTATTTAGAATATTTTTAATTATTTTATACTGACATGTGTAAGTACTTTGTATGTTGGCACCAATAAATTATTGATTGATTGATTGATTAATAATTGTAATATTAATTTAATTATGTCGTCATTAGAGAAATCACATTCAGAAAATTTAAACAAATAATCGAAAATATAGTGCAAGGTTTTTTGTCACTAAACAATAGCAGAATCTAGGTCATATTATTTTATTCATGGTCAACAACGTGCTAAGTCACCAAAATACTAAGTTTAACCTGGTATATACATATACAGAAATTGTCCTAACAATGGGGAGAGGAAAGAAAGAAATTAGAAAAATATTAGATAAGAAGTAGGTAGTAGAAGTGAAGTCAAGTATAAAGTTAAAGTTTTAGTTAAGCTCCCGTACGGGCTACCTCTAGTGGGGGGTATGCTCGTACAAAATTACGGAGTTAAGTTAGTTCCCGCAGTTTAGTTAAAAATGCCAGGATAGTTTTTATGGTTCACCGGTCTTATGACCCAAGAAGATAGTTCCATATGGTACATTTGTCCCAGTGACGCCAAGTGGCCCTATGTATAATTTCAAAATATTTACGTCACAACATAAAAATAAAAGTAAAACATGTACAAATACCAGTTTAGCTGGCACAAATACCACACTAATTTAAAAAATAATACTAAGTATTTAACTAACTTTACCTGCATAGCTTTGTTTGTCAATGTCATCTCCATGTACATTTGTCCTGCTCTTCTTGAAAAAGTGCCTTGGACTTCCAAACCTTTGCCTTTATCGGCGGGCAACCAAAGGGCCTTAAAAAAAAATAAAACATGTTACATATACATGGTGTTTGGAAAGAAAAAAAAACCTTTTTATTTATAACTCAACTCTCAAACTGTTTCCACATTACCCATGATGTTTGGGCAACTAAATTAACACATTCTAATGCTTCCTTTCGTAGGAAAACAGCTGTTCAGTAACTCGGAATTATACAGTGTCTGGTTTTTTAATTACTGCATATTTCTGACAGGTGACAAACTTGACATTTTGCTTTTACTGTTTGATTCCTCAACTTTTTTCCACAAAAAGATAAACCTTATTTGAATCAATATCTTGTACCTTTTTTTTATTACATCGCGTTTTAAAAACATACATACTAATAATTTCATATACAGACTGTCCACGGATCGAGTTAACAAAGGACAAATGGACCAAAAATTTAATAAAAAAAAGTAATTCTTCATAAAAAAAATTGCTTGTAAAAAAAAATAATGTTCACGAAGAGAAAAATGTTGATTTTGTATACAGGGTTCCAAAAACTTAAAAAAAACATTATTTTCTCTACTACCTGTATTTTTAATTTTTTAGCAAAATGTCATTAAAAAATTTATTTAGAATGCTGTTTGTAATCGATAAAAACAATAATACAATTTTTTTGAAATCCACAATTTGACGAAAACTGGAATTCTAAATAAATATTTTAAATGATATTTTGCTTAAAAATAAAAAATAACGGTAGTTGGTACTCTTAGTAGAAAAATCATGTTTTTAAGTTTTTACAGAAGTCTGTACACAACATCAAGATTAACTTTGGTAATTGTCTAGAAACTGTCCGCAACTCCGATTTTGACCAAATTTGGTATACGGGGTTTTTGGGGCGCTGATCACGAATCTGGAAGAAATTTTAGTCAGATTTGTTTCCGAGATATTCATCATCAAAGTTGGCATTTGAACTAACATTATTTTCATAATATTCCTCCTTCTTTTTACACCCAATTCTTGATTTAAAGGTAAAGTGGCCCACAATATTTGATTTCACCTTTTAAAACCCCGTTTTTTTATTTATTTTACACCTTTTATAAAATAAATTGGGAAGGGTCCCTTTAAATTTTGTTTGCATTAATTGCCCGGCGCAATCGCCATAATTTAAAACGATAAAGTGAAGCACGCAATTTAAATCAAAAAAGTGTAAAATACGTAGAAAACTGGGGTTGTGTAAAGGTGACAATCAAATATTGTGTACCAGTTTAACCTAAAATCAACGATTGTATGCAAAAAGAAGAGGAAATATAGTGAAAATGAGGTTAGTTCAAATACCAACTTTGATAAAGGATATCTCGGAAACAAAACGTTTCCAACTAAATTTTTATCAGATTCGTGCAGCGCCCAAACCCCGTAATGTTGATCAAAATCGGGTTGCGGACTTAGACAATTACTATGACTTTTTAGAAAAATTAGATTTTTAGTCCATTTGTCCTCTTATTAACCCCATCCGTGGACGACAGTCTGAATAATAAAAATTTCATTTATTTAAAAAATTATTAAAAAAAAACATTATTCATAACAGTATTTATACATATGTATCATAAAGTTTAAAGGGCTCATAAACACAGTTTTTAATAATTTTAGCATGTTTCAATGACTTTCCCATACCAAACTATCATCCTAACCTACCTTTGGTGGAGTAATCATTGTAGGAGTCGTCGTTATTCCAAATATGTCTCCTAAAAGGCCAGTTGTAGATGGTGCAGCACCTACGGTAAGATCTGGTCCTCCTCCTAACTAAAATGGAATGACAGTGTAATTAAGGCTCCTCCCACAACAAAAACATTATTATCATGAGAATACCCTTGTCTGATCTATACAGAGTGTTTCTAAACAAATGCAAAAAAATTGTAAGACGTGATTCCTTGTTCAAACTAAAGTGGAGTTTGCTTTATAAACATGGTATCAAAAGTCAACCATTAGGGTAGGAAATATCGCCAAAAAAATGAAATAAAAAAATGTAATTTTTCTTTCATAACTACAAAAAGTGTATTGCATTTAAACTACCAAGTAATGTCGAAGAAAGATTACAAATTCCTAAATAGATGACAGAGGATAAATAGATTTTTTAGAAAATAAATTTCCCCGCTGCAGCACCTCATGATTATTTAAAATTAGTAATTTAATCGAAAAAAATTATGCTTTAAACATGTTTTTAAATAGCCTAAACCCGGCTATTCAAATTTACATTTTTGAGGTCATTGCATAAGTATCTCTTTAAATTTGGTTAACGATAGGGGTTCAATGGTACTACTTGCTTGGACTTCCATTGTCTTTATTTTCAACTGATACCCGACGTTTCGGCTGGTATCTATCTCAATAAATACCATCCGAAATGTGTATCAGTTAAAAAATAAAGACAATGAAAATCCAAGAAAGTTGTATTATTGAAAACATAACATTGTCTACCACATTTTAATCATAGGGGTTGTTTATTTCTACCACTTTTATGAAATCTAAAAAAGTGCATTTTATTTTTATATAATAGCAACATTTCCGTAAGATTTCATTATGCTAGCGCTTTTCGTTTTTGAGATAAAAAAATAAATACGGTATTTTTTCACCTTTTGCACCGCGATACCTCCCTAATGGTTGACCCTATGTTTATAAAGCAAACTACCCTTTATTTTAAAAGAAATCACCTTTATAAATTTTTTCTCATTTATTTAGAACACACACCTGTATATATAAAAAATAACTTACCAAAACATCCAAACCACCACCAAGCAAATCAACATTACTAGAAGGAGCAACTACAGGTGCTGGAGTTGGTACAGTGGGTCCACCAAGATCCATGGATAGTAAATCACCAATAAGACTTTCTTGGTTGGGAATAACTGTGGCTTCCTGAGCTGGGGCTTCGTCTGAGCCTTGGCGAGCTGGCAGAGTTTTCTAATTCCTTAAAAATTCAAAGTATGTACTAGTAATATAAATAATTGTATTTTATTGGTTAAATAGATATTTAGATGTAATTTCTAGGTTTCACAATATTGTCCAAATTTAATACCAACCATACTGTTCCTGTACAGGGTGTCCCATTTTGGTTGTCCCTTATGGGAAACTTGGAAACCATAAGAGATATTAAAAATCTGATACCCCATCCTCGAGCTCTTTTTGGAGAAAACATTTATGGTAAAAACAGATCATCGCTATCGCGAAGCGTTTCAGAGATACAGGGTGATTCTCGATTTTTCACTTTTGAAAAGGCCCTGTAGCTTTGTTGTTATTACAGATACGAGAAAACTAATTGCACATTATACAGACACTTTTTTCCGTAGAATCCAGTGGCGTAGCCAAAAAATTTTTGAGCTGTCATTTTTGACATATGACCCAAACATGTTTTTTTATTAGGGACACCCTATAAATGATTAGGTAATTAAATTGCTTGTTTTTTCTGATTAAAATAATATATCATAGTAGGTGGTTTAATAAATTTTTACGTCAAATATTGGAAAAATTATGATTTTAAGGACGCATTTTTTATTTTAAAATTTAAAAATTTCCTACCACTTTATTTATAAATAAAGTATGAAATTTTAGTAAATAATATATATGATGTAGAAGATTATTAATACGCATAATAAAATGATACACGGTGTCTTAAAAATTAAAATAATTTTTTTATTTTTAACTTTAAAAATTTCCTACAATTTTATTTATGAAAATAAAGAGATGAAATTTTGGTATTTGATAAATGTGATGGTGAGAAATATTATTATACATAAAAAAATGATACAGGGTGTCTCAAAAAATTAAAATGATTTTTTTTATTTTTAACTTTAAAAATTTCCTACAATTTTATTTATGAATATATAAGGATAAAATTATGGTGGAAAATATTATTATATATATATATATATATAAATGATACAGTGTGTTCCAAAAAATAAAAATAATTATTTTTATGTTTAAATTTAAAAATTCATAGCGTCCTTATTTATGAATTTGAAGCAATAAAATTTTGGTACTGTATTAGTATAATAATGTTGTATAAAAAAATAAAAATCAAAGTTATAGAGGGTGTGTCAGAAATTTTTCGATTTTTTTTTTGGTTTAAATTTTTTTTTCGTTTTTTTGCTCTATTGGTAAAGTTGACATGGAGAATTCATAAAAAATAAAAAAAAATAAAAAAATCAAAAACTAAAAAAAATACTTGATAAATTTTTAAGTTTAATTGATATAACTTGTTTATTATTGTTGTTGTAAACAAATTTTTTGTTTTTTTTTCTACGGAAATGTCTCCTGAGCTAAGGGTTAACAGATTTTTAAAACAAAAATATAAAACAATTTAAAAAACAGATAGAAGCCGCAATGCGTCTTTAAAATCATAATTTTTCCAATATTTGACGTAAAAAATTTATTAAACCACCTACTATGACATATTATTTTAATCAGAAAAAAACAAGCAATTTAATTACCTAATTATTTATAGGGTGTCCCTAATAAAAAAAACATGTTTGGGTCATATGTCAAAAATGACAGCTCAAAAAAATTTTTTGGCTACACCACTGGATTCTACGGAAAAAAGTGTCTGTATAATGTGCAATTAGTTTTCTCGTATCTGTAATAACAACAAAGCTACAGGACCTTTTCAAAAGTGAAAAAATCGAGAATCACCCTGTATCTCTGAAACGCTTCGCAATAGCGATGATCTGTTTTTACCATAAATGTTTTCTCCAAAAAGAGCTCGAGGATGGGGTATCGGATTTTTAATATCTCTTATGGTTTCCAAGTTTCCCATAAGGGACAACCAAAATGGGACACCCTGTATTTTATACAGAAAGTCTCTAAAAGGTGCGGAAAAAATGCTACTACAATATTCCTGAGGCTAAAATATGACGACCTAATTCAACTTACCTTACTGCCTTTTCATATTAGCGAAAGACGAAAATACGGGCGACGGACCAACGCTATCGAAGTGTATAGAGTCAAATGAAACCTTTCATACGCAGAGAACGGTGAAAGTCGGCAAACTCAAAGGCTTCGTATAATTTTTTATCTCTCTGTCCGTCAAAACCGGCTTAGTGTGTAAAGGCGCTTAGTCCGAAAGTAAATGATTTGGGTGTGTTTTGGAAAGTGAAAAAATTAGAATCTGCTTTCAATTTAGTAGTAGTAGTAGTTAGACTAAAATAATGAAAGCACCACCTGCGAACGAAAACGAAATAACTTTTAAGAGCCACTCTCTATTACACTTTTAGAAATGTTCTTATTTGTCAACATATTTAATCTAAAGTAAGTATACTGATAAAAGCTGATCCAAGAAGTCGCTTTTGAGACATCTGGATTTTAATAGATCATTTCCTGTATGTCCATGTCTAAATTATATTGGCGATTTCTAAGATCAATGAGACCTCTGGTGGTCAACGGCGCAACCTAAGAAAAGAGGTGATCGGACATGTTTAACCATTGAAATGGATATAAATATAATATTATTTATTTACTTCGTTATGTTTAACGCGCGTTTTTGAGCCTTGTGCGTGAATAGCTGTGTGTTTTGCTATCATTTTTATCAAAAAGTCTTTCTTTTCACCTATATTAAAACGTTTATTATTTAGAAGAGCCATTAACATCTAAAATAAAAAGACGTGTGTATAATCAAAATAATATGGTTGAAATTCAAGATTTCTTCTTCTTCCACTGTGTACCTACCAGAGTTGGGCCGAATGCTGAAAATCGGTATTCGAATACGAATACGAATACCGGAAAAAAAAGTATTTGAATACCGGGTATTTGTATACTTGGAAGAAAAAAGTATTCGAATAGTCGGTATTCATGAATATCCGGAATCGGTATTCGAATACTGGAAACGAAACGATTCGAATACTACTAAACAAAAAATTAACCTAAATTTGAAGAGCAAAAAGTCCTTACCTCCCTTTTTTCTTATTTTGCTTCCCTTTGTGATTCTAATCATTTCAATTTTGGTATTCGGCTACTGCTTACACTTTTCGGTATTCGAGTACTCGGATCGCCTGTATTCAAATACTCAAAAAAATATTCGTCGAATACTTCTGAAGTATTCGAATACACAATACCGAATACTAACCAAAAAGTATTCTGCCGAATACCGACTACCAAACACACAAATGTATTCGAATACCGGCAAAATATATTCTGAATACTATTCAGAATACTGAGTATTCGAAGACGACCCAACTCTGGCACCTACTATCGGGAGTGCAATTGAGGTATGAAAATACTGAGCTTAGCATCAAAAACAGTTCTTCACTCATTCCACTCATTCCCAAAAAAGGTTTACATGGCGCTTTATTCACTAATCACCACTAACAAAAAAAGTCTGTTAAACCATCAAGGGCACTACGCAAACTCACAAATCGAGTTTTAACACACTTAATATGTATTACTTTACAATTACTATACAAATTCACGGCTGTATTAAAACTCAAACAGTATTTTAAGCCGTTTCAATGCCCGAAATCCGTAACAGGATCAAAGCTAGCTACCTGCCTATTACCTACTTCTTTCGACTTTGTTTACGTTTAGCAGCGCCCCCATCGGTAGTTAAAATCGCCAATAGGGTGTTTGAAAGTCATTAAAATTATTAACGTACATTTTAAAATCAGGAATTGCATTTGCGATGTTTCATAATTAAATTTCCTTATTCCCTTTCCTTGACTTTTTTTAAGAATTTTGAAAACGTCGCAAAAATGCTATTCATGAATTTAGAAACTTCAGTTTCAACCCTGTACTAAGTTTGACGAATATTGGTTAGATCGTTTTTAGATAACTAACCATACCTAGCCGTTTTTGTATTAATTTCGAAAAAACCATGATGCCATATCTCCGAAATTGACAGGCGTAAAAAAACGATAATATCAGGTCATAATAAAGTTGATACAAGAAATTTATTACAATAATAAAAAATAGGGTATTCCATTTAAAATTTTAAAATTCCCTAATCTACAGAGAAAAATATAAACTTGGCATCATACAAATACAATTTTTTAATTGTTCATGTTCAGTTACGACTTGGTACAAAATTTGGATCATTTATATTTGACTGTACCTGAGATAATCCACCGTTCCGATTTTGTCTACTAACCCTGTACCTCCTTAAAGATAAGTATTTTATTTTGAAGTACCCTGTATAGCTTAGAACTGGCCATAACACAAGGGAATTTTTAAAATCTATATATCTTAAAAACGGCTGCTTAAATTAACTTCTACCACATATGCCTTTTTATGGTAAAAAATGTTGAAGATTAAAAAAATTACTTAAAGGGATGCCGTAGCACGTTAAATGAGCTGAAACGCGATTCGCTGCCTTTTTTAAATATTTGTTTGAGAAAAAGTTGTATATTGAAAAGTTTCTTAAAAATGATCCAAAGATTATCGGAAAGTTGGTTATTTTTACGGTTTTGTAATTTTGGGAAATTTAATGTGTTAATTATTACCATTACCAACAATCAATTAACTTTCCGATAATCTTTGGATCATTTTAAGAAACTTTTTATGTACAACTTTTTCTCAAAACAAATATTGAAAAAACGGCAGCGAATCGCGTTTTAGCTCATTTAACGTGCTACGGCATCCTCTAAACAGTTAAATACAAAGTGGCTCAAATAGTTCAAGATACCGTAGGCAGCAACCTCTAAATTTTGGGATAAAAATGAAAGGGAATTTTAATTTTTCACCCCCAAAACCCTCACTAGCATTTTTTTGCACTTTTAGAGACACCCTGTAGAAGTTAGAATGTGTGCATCTATCTGTTATTGTTACAAATGGCCTAAACATGTGACCTAAAAAGCGTTAATAGTAATAATAAAAATAAAAAGTGTTTTTATTTACCTGCACTTCTTCCCTCAACAAAAGCAGTGGGCGGCTTGTGATACACACTGGCCAACGACGAAATATGGCAAATTAGTTCATCTAATAAAGTTGGTTCAAGCAAATCTGTCTCCTCTGAAATTAATGGTTTGTCAGCTAATACGACTTCTTTAGCTGCAGCAGGATCTGTACTTAGTAATCTGCAAATATTACATTACAAACATAGTAGATAAACATTAGGTGTGCTAAAAAAAAATCTTTTTTTTTTCTCCCACCCAAAAATACCTTTGCGGATGTCCTAAAAAGGCCTTCCTGTTAAAAGCACGACTATAAATTTTTATTTTTAAGTGGTTCTCCTTGGTTTGTTATTTATTATTTATTTATTACAAAAATTTACGAGTAATCCCATTTTACAAAAGTTAACAATAATAAAATATAGTTATACTTTGGCAAAAACTAAATAAAGCTATCACATTCCAGAACAATTACAATAGTACAATAAGGTGCTTTGAATTTAATATTTTCGGTTTTTTCCATTTTTTGGGAAACTATTAGTGCTAATGGAAAAAAAATAATTGGCAAATTTGTAGTACCTCTAAAATCCTATTAAAAGTTCCTATCGACTTCTTGCGTATCATCAATCACAACAAAGTTACAGGCTCATAATTTTTTTTTTTTTTTTTGAGTTCTTGCTCCTATTAACAGTAATTTTAAAAAAGCAAAAATTGAGAAAAATAAAATGTTTAAGAGCCTGTAACTTTGTTGTAATATCACAAAAGTCAGCTAGGACTTTTTATAGGATTTTAGAAGTACTACAAATTAACCATTTAACTTTTTTCTCTAGCAATTAATATTTTCGCAAAAAAAAATGTAAAAACCGAAAATTTTAAATTCAAAGCTCTGTAAAACTAAATATTAAAGATAAAGGTTTGACTTAATTGTACTTTTTGTACCAAATTTATTAGCTTAACGGGGATTTCATACACTGATCTGAAAAATAATAAGGATAAATACCATGATCTGAAAAATAAAGCGGATAGCTAGAAAATGTTCCCCATATATTTTCAATAGACTGCGCACGAAATTTTACCCCACACTGGGAGAGTTGCTGTACACCTTTGCACATGCGCAGTTCTCATAGAAGTTAGTGTTTTTCAATTAAAATCCAATATAGTGTTGGCAACATTGACAAAATTTGCAGTATTTTAATAAATATAGTGGTTGGAACACTGAAAATGTTTACCTACATAGCAACAGGGCCACACTCATGATAATTTGGGATTTTCCGATTGTAAACGCCAGGTAAAATTGACGCCGTCAGCCGCCTAAAAACCAACCTCCCATCTACGGTCGACCGTTATTAGTCATTTGCAGAGGCGCACTTACATGTTTGCCGCCCGTAGGCTATTTTATTTTCGCCGCCCCTTTCTTCTTTTTCCTTCAGAAATATTTTTGAAGAGCAAAACGTCTGCCGCCCCCTAAAAATGCCGCCATAGGCTTCAGCCTACTCAGCCTTTGGTAAAGGCGCCACTGGTCATTTGTATTCTCGCTAAGCACAAATGAAAGGACATTTGTGCTTAGCGAGTCTTCCTGTTTTTCAGTGGTGTTTTTAACTTTTGTTTATTTTAGTTTTGATAAACCAAAACTAAATAATGAGTTATTGTATAGTGTTGTTTTGCAGAAATTGGAAGGTTTTTCTTGTGGTTTTGATTGCAAATTTGAGGTCAGTCAAAAATTTTCAGCATAAAATTTTCTAAGATCACGAACGTTTGCAAACGACCAGAGGCAAAGGTGATAACTTGGTCAAGTCAAATGAGGCAACGGCGTTTACAAATGGCACAACACGCCAAGTTTAACTGAACGAAAACTGCTACGGCAGCGAAAGTGAAATAACAGTGTATAAATTGAGTCCTCAAACTAGTTACACCAAAATTAATTGGTTTTATGATAAAATAAATCAAATACCAATTGATTTAGTTTTGTTGTGTCAAAGTAGTTTTAAGAAGAAAGATAATAACGCAAAAAATATCGTGCAGTTTTAAGGTTTAGTCAAAGAGGGTCCAGCAAAAACAAAATTCAAGTTGAGATTAGTGCTTCAAAGCACTCTCGTATACTAAATTATACAAGACAAAAAAAAGTACCCAATATCTAAACCGGTTTAATTTTAGGGACTTCTATGGAAGACGAGTACAAACTTAAAATAAAATATTTAAATATGTGTATATATCCAAGAAACAAAATTAGGTAATTGTCTAGAAAGTTGCGGCCACTCCGATTTTGACGAAATTTGCTATACCTTGGTTTTTGGGGCGCTGATCACGAATCTATTTTTTTTCGGAAACGGTTCGATCTTGAGATATTCGTCATCATGGCCAAACTGTTCTTATTTTTACTATAATTCCCTTTTTTTGCACTAAGTTACTGATGTAACACTAAATTAGCACACAATATTTTATTTAACTATAAAAAACCCTTTTTAAAACATGTTTTTCTTATTGGTTTTTAGCCTTTCTTTATTAATATAAAAAGTTTGCTTTAAATCAAGTCGCCATGTCTGAAACCATTATACACATAGGTGTATGCATGGTTGTAGCGTTTTAGGGGTAAAAGATTTGGAATTTAATGAAAAAAACGTGTAAAATAACTAAAAAAGTTTTTTTTAAAGATGTTTATATAATATTGTGTGCCTGTTAGGTGTTATATCAAGAATTTTGTGCAAAAAGAAGGCGGAATAGAGTGAAACTAAGAATTGAATTTCAACTTTGATGATGAATATCTCGAGAACGAAACGTTTCCAAAAAAGTCGTGATTAGCGCCCCAAAAAACCCTCGTTTACCAAATTTCCAAACCCGGTCCTGTTGTTTGTTTTCCGCTAGTCTGTAAATTTTTAGTGCGCATGCCCACAAGTGTACTGCGCAGTGCCCACGTAGGGGTTATTGTCACTTTTGCTGTATTTATCCTTATTATTTTTCAGATCAGTGATAAATACAGCAAAAGTGACAATAACCCCTACGTGGGCACTGCGCAGTACACTTGTGGGCATGCGCACTAAAAATTTACAGACTAGCGGAAAACAAACAACAGGACCGGGTTTGGAAATTTGGTAAACGAGGGTTTTTTGGGGCGCTAATCACGACTTTTTTGGAAACGTTTCGTTCTCGAGATATTTATCATCAAAGTTGAAATTCAATTCTTAGTTTCACTCTATTCCGCCTTCTTTGCACAAAATTCTTGATATAACACCTAACAGGCACACAATATTATATAAACATCTTTAAAAAACTTTTTAGTTATTTTACACGTTTTTTTCATTAAATTCCAAATCTTTTACCCCTAAAACGCTACAACCATGCATACACCTATGTGTATAATGGTTTCAGACATGGCGACTTGATTTAAAGCAAACTTTTATATTAATAAAGAAAGGCTAAAACCAATAAGAAAAACATGTTTTAAAAAGGGTTTTTATAGTTAAATAAAATATGTGCTAATTTAGTGTTACATCAGTAACTTAGTGCAAAAAGAAGGGAATTATAGTAAAAATAAGAACAGTTTGGCCATGATGACGAATATCTCAAGATCGAACCGTTTCCGAAAAAAAAATAGATTCGTGATCAGCGCCCCAAAAACCAAGGTATAGCAAATTTCGTCAAAATCGGAGTGGCCGCAACTTTCTAGACAATTACCTAATTTTGTTTCTTGATATATACACATATTTAAATATTTTATTTTAAGTTTGTACTCGTCTTCCATAGAAGTCCCTAAAAATTAAACCGGTTTAGATATTGGGTACTTTTTTGTCTTGTATAATTTAGTATACGAGAGTGCTTTGAAGCACTAATCTCAACTTGAATTTTGTTTTTTGCTGGACCCTCTTGACTAAACCTTAAAACTGCACGATATTTTTTGCGTTATTATCTTTCTTCTTAAAACTACTTTGACACAACAAAACTAAATTAATTGGTATTTGATTTATTTTATCATAAAACCAATTAATTTTGGTGTAACTAGTTTGAGGACTCAATTTATACACTGTTATTTCACTTTCGCTGCCGTAGCAGTTTTCGTTCAGTTAAACTTGGCGTGTTGTGCCATTTGTAAACGCCGTTGCCTCATTTGACTTGACCAAGTTATCACCTTTGCTCTCTGGTCGTTTGCAAACGTTCGTGATCTTAGAAAATTTTATGCTGAAAATTTTTGACTGACCTCAAATTTGCAATCAAAACCACAGAAAAACCTTCCAATTTCTGCAAACAACACTATACAATAACTCATTATTTAGTTTTGGTTTATCAAAACTAAAATAAACAAAAGTTAAAAACACCACTGAAAACAGGAAGATCTCGCTAAGCACAAATGTCCTTTCATTTGTGCTTAGCGAGAATACCAATGACCAGTGGCGCCTTTACCAAAAGGCTGAGTAGGCTGAAGCCTATGGCGGCATTTTTTAGGGGGCGGCATGCTCTTCAAAAATATTTCTGAAGGAAAAAAAGAAGAAAGGGGCGGCGAAAATAAAATAGCCTACGGGCGGCAAACATGTAAGTGCGCCTCTGCAATGACTAATAACGGTCGACCGTAGATGGGAGGTTGGTTTTTAAGCGCTGACGGCGTCAATTTTACCTGGCGTTTACAATCGGAAAATCCCAAATTATCATGAGTGTGGCCCTGTTGCTATGTAGGTAAACATTTTCAGTGTTCCAACCACTATATTTATTAAAATACTGCAAATTTTGTCAATGTTGCCAACACTATATTGGATTTTAATTGAAAAACACTAACTTCTATGAGAACTGCGCATGTGCAAAGGTGTACAGCAACTCTCCCAGTGTGGGGTAAAAATTTCGTGCGCAGGTCTATTGAAAATATATGGGGAACATTTTCTATTAGCTATCCGCTTTATTTTTCAGATCATTGGATTTATACAGTATGAGCAATGCGTTTTGGTACATCGGCCGGCAATAGAATAACAAAACAAGCACTATTAGTCACGCCTGTTTACATGCTGGTTAGATTGTCTCCTTTTCTCACATTGCCTATGTTTTATGTTATTTAGCTAAAACTGTATATTTATTTTCTGTTAGAATAATTTTTTTATAGCTTGCAGGGCAGAAAAATTATTAAAACCCAGTTTTTCATGTTATTTAGATGGAAAACTTAAGGAACTATGGGAAACCTCTTGTAATTAAAATTTTAAGCTGCGCTTTTAACGGGAGCTTTGTTTGGGCATCCTCCGAGATATTTTTGGGTGAGAGTGAAAACAAAATGTTTTTCTTTCTTTGGCACGCCTTAATAAACATTCTAAAAATTCTTCTTTAGATATACAGTTGGGGTAATCTTTAAATAGAATTTTTCAAACATAGATATGCATCTGTTAAGCTTCACCACTAGGGTTGCCAGATGTCCGGTTTTCGGTCGTTGCCAGATGTCGGTTTTTCTGATGTACGCCCTGTCGAAAAAGCTTAGCAAACCGGACAACATGTCCGGTTTTTTGTGGGACTTGGATAAAAAATGCCATAATTAAAGAAAAAATGTTATTTTATTTAGAGTGCAACACCACACGGACAATAATCAAAGTTTCCAAGTGTGGATAATCATCGCCGATCACCAATAAACCCACCTTTGTAAACATGTAAAATAATTACAGTATACAAATCAAGACTTCAGAACATAGTTCAATATTAAATTGAACTTGAAAATATTTGGACAGAAAACGAAATTGTCTGTCTTTACATAGTGTTGCAGAATGTTGTTAAGAAAATTTAAACACACATTCACATTCTGCATCAAAAAATAAAAAGAAAAGTACATATAAACATAAGTCTGGCAATGCATTGTTTTCCAGATAGAGGGTGCTAATCATAAAAAATCGTTTTATCGTTAATACCTTCAATATTCTAATCTGATTTTAATTAAAATTTGACTCTTTTATTTGTAGATTAAAAAAGCTTATTGAGATTATTTAGATATTTAGAAGTTAATTAAAGTTACCCAATCCTGTGTCTTGAGTGGTACCTTAACGAATATTTCTAACAAAAAAATTAAATTTAGGTAAATTTTTTAGTTTAAATATTAATTGTATTTAATTTAGTGTTTGTAGATAATTTTATAGAGCAATTGCTTCCACTATCCAGTCCAGGGATACGCAGTTAAGTAAATTTTATTATTCTTAAAAAGTTATCCGGATAGAAAAATAAATAAAGCTGTATTTTTATTTGCTTAGTTTAAATAAAATAACAAACATGCTTAAAAGTGAGTGGCGTACATTTTTGTCGGAAATCTTCGTTTAGGTACCCCTGGAAACGCCACTGGGCAGAAGTGAACTTTTTTATACAGGGTGGGCCACCATATTTGACACGGTCTGTAGCTGGATAACCATGGGGTTTTTAAAAAGTGAATAAGGGAGCATATAGAGGTCGGATAAAGCCACAGCATAAAATTATTTTAGTCTATACAGGGTATTTCAAACATGTGTGACGTATCAAAGATATATTTTTTTAAATGGAACACAATATATTTTATGACGGTTTTAGATTCTACATAAAAAAATATCTTAAGTTTGTTAATAGTACCAAGTGTCTAATTTTATTAATTTTGGTGATATTTGATTTTTTTTTTTTTTAATGCAAAGGTGCATTTAAATTAATAACACTAAAAACCCTTTGAACTTTAAAATTTATTACAAGAATAGAAAAACTCTGCCTTATCATGCGTAGGTCATATTGATATCAAATATTGTACAGGGTGATTAAAAAATAATTTCAATTTTTCAGAAAATCAAATAGAAATATCTTTCTTATTTTAAATGGAACACCCTGTATTCCGTTTTTACAAATTTTTAGTCCAAATGTTAATTAAATTAAAGTTGGCTGTGATATAGCAGCCTTTAATATTTTTAAAGGAAATATTAATTGACTATTTATCAATTACTAGTAATTTAGTCAGTTTAATAGAAATTTCAGTTATTTTAAATGAAAACTCTTTTCTACAACAACAAGATGATATAATACTGGCAGGATCTGAAAAAACGGTTTACTTTAGTCTACAGTTTATCCTAAAAAATATATCATCTAATTAACTAAATAGTTGCATTAAAAAATTTGAAAATTTGATTTTGAATTATAAAAGAATACAGTTTTAGGTGACAGATTGTGTTCATACCTGATGAGAGGCATTAGTAGGATTGTTTTAAAATTCAAGTTTTATCATTAGCTCATTTAGCTAAAATAAGTATTATTTAAAGTAGCATTATAAGCAACTAATAAAATTTTGTCTGTGAATTTTAGAAATAGTGGCACATGATACAAAATCTAAAAATTTTGTGATTTATTTAGACAAATCTACATTTTACAATAATGACCTAGTAAATAAACATAGCTATATCATAGCCTACTTAAATCTAAATAGAAATTTGGAATAAAAATGTGTTAAAACGGGATTTACTAAAAAGTATAAGAGATAGGTATAGACAACCTATACACCATTTAAATAGGTATTTTATTTGTCATCATGTGGTGTAAAAAATACACGGTGTTCCATTTAAAATAAAAGAGATGATATTTGATTTTCTGAAAAATTGAAATTATTTTTTAATCACCCTGTACAATATTTGATCTTGGTATGACCACTTATGATAAGGCAGACTTTTCCTAATCTTGAAAGATATTTTAAAGTTCAAAGAGTTACTAGTGGTAAAATAAAATTAATTTTATTGCACCTCTGCATTTAAAAAAAAATCATATATCACAAAAATTAATAAAATGAGACATTTGGTACTATTAACAAACTTGAGTTATTTTATTATGTAGAATCTAGAACCGTTATAAAATATAGAATATTCCATTTAAAAAATATATCATTTAATAAGCCACACTTTTTTAAGACACCCTGTATAGACTAAAATAATTTTATACTGTGGTCTTATCGGACCACTATATGTTCCCCTATTTACTTTTTTTTAAAATCCTATGGTTATCTAGCTAAAGACCGTGTCAAATATGGTGGGCCACCCTGTATATAAATAGTTCTTGTACCGAATTTACGGTTTTTTTTCTGCAGTACATCTGGCAACCCTATTCACCACATGTTTGCAAGCTTCTTATAAATTATACCTTATTCTTTTTAAGAGTACAGGAACATAGCAATCACATCAATTTAAAAAATGTTATTTAAGGAGGTATTTTTGATGTTATATCCAGATTGTTAAATACCTAAATAATTAAAATGTTTTTAATGTATCTGGACTTAAACCTCACCTCCAATAAATAAATCCTCTGTCTCTCAAATCAGGATTGTCAGAATCCTGTGTTGCCAGACTTAACACATGTTGTACCAATCCTTGGGTATGCTGGGGACGTTTTAGGAAGAGCTTAACTACTGCTGTCAGTAACTGAAGTTGAACTTGAGCATTTTCATCGGCAAATCCTACGACAAAAGAATAATACAGCGTGTCTACTTAAGTTCGCTACAAATGGAAAACTTTTTTATTATTAATTTTATGAAAAAAAGTTATTCTTTATAAAAAGTATAGTGCATAATCTAAAACTCTAAATGCAATCATTAGATATTAACTTTTTGCGGTGTTATACAAGATATGTCAAAAAATATAAATTTTGCTCAAGAGTTGAGTACACTTTTTTTATAATATCAAAAAATTTTATATTTTAACTGATTAAAAACTTTAATTTTTACCCTAAATGCATAAAAAATTGATAAAAAGATTTTATTTAAAATGAACAAGTTTGCATATTTGAATGTTATTTTTAATTCTTAACATCTTTTCTTTATAAAAATTTTCGACATTATGAAAAATAAGGATAGTTTCCTCTTGAGCAAAATTTACATTTTTTGACATACCTTGTATACGTCTGCAATAAATTAATATCTTATTATTGCATTTTATGTTTAACCAGAACTTTTTAAAAAGAATAAACAAGCTGTATATTTACAAAATATTTTCTAAAAATACTTCACGATAACACAAAGTTTGAAACAATTTGATCAGAAAAGACTGTATACTTTAACAGAAAACAACTAAATATGTTTTAAACTAATTAGGGTAGTAAGTCTTTTAAGTTCGTATTATATATGTACATTACCTTCCAAAAAGCTATCCAGAAGCTCATCAGCATTATCAATTCGCTCAGCATATTCTCCAATAATCCATACCATAGAAGCCCGTGCTTCAGGTTCATCCAAAGTGTCCAAATTCTCGCATAAGGTACTAATGATACTTTCATATTTGTTAGGATATTTTCTGAAAAAAAATAATACTATAAATAAAAAAACTTTATAGCACCCAGAATATATCAATCAGCAAATTATTATAACTCTTAAATTTTCTCAAAGGTTTCACTTCAATTTAAACGCTAATATCTCGAAAACGGTAACTCAGAGCACTTCTTAAAAATATACCTTTTGTGTAAAAACCACAAAAGAGTTTAATGTTTTATACAGATAGTACACTCTAAACCCCGAAAACCCTAAGGATTTGGCATAATAAATATGTGGTTTCTCTGTGTGTCTATAATTCTTTTAACCAAGTAAAGCATGGTTTTTCTCTTAAACTTTGTTTTTTTCTACAATGACAAAACATATTTCTTTTGCTCGCCGAGGAGCTGTAAGTAGTTTATCATACTTTTTATAGATATTTTCTAATTTTCTATAGGCTTAGCTAGAATAATAAATCCACTAGCAGATCTCAATAGAACAAAAACCAGTTACGAGACAGAGCGCGCCAGAGAGAAAAATACTGCTACTACCTGTCTCCTATTCGCAACCTGTTTAGACGCTAATGCTGCCTCCAGTAGGTATACGCTCTAAGGCTCATCCAGTTTTTCTTTTTAATAGCAAATGCCAGTCAAAATGAACTACTGCCTAACTTCATACTGCGATGACTCAAAACCGCAAAACGTCACGACGTCAAAATAAATTAACCTTTAAATTAACCCAAATAAAATTCACGGTGTTTGGTGACAAAACAGTAAATATTTGTTGAAAATAACACTAAAAATGCAATAAAATTTAATGCAAACAATAAATTTACGACACAGCTATTGATAAAAATACGTAGTTGTGTTTTAACCAGTTCTACAATAAGTAAGTAGGTAATTCAAAGTGGGAGTTTCCTTATCAATTAATCAGTGTTACACGGTTTTTTTTCTCAAAATGCCTTCTAAACCATTAAAAATGGACGAAGAATTACTAGCAGAAAGGTTGGCAGCTTTCACACCAGAGCCCTTAATACCACCTAAAGAATACCCACTTTCCAAAGATGAACTAGAAATACCTGCAATTAAAGAAGACGAAACTACAATTGACTTGGCTAAAACTAACTTTTTAAATGTATTAAATAATGAACATATTAAAAAACCTCGGAAGCTGTTATTAGGAAATATGGAGTAGGGACTTGTGGTCCTAGAGCTTTTATGGTATGATATAAAGATTGCTACTAAATTATTATTGTTTTTATTCTAAGGCTAGGCGCCCACTAAAGTGGCAAGCGAGTGAAATGGCAGTGAGGTGGTATGAAAGTGGCAGGTATAACCTCCAAAGCTCCCAAAAATTAAACAATTTGGAGACTAATGGTACCTAAATCATGCCACACACTTGCCAAACACCATTCAACCAACACTTTAATTTAATGCTCGTTTCTGTATTAATTTACGCAGGTTTTAAATATTGCTTTTGACATTGACTCACCACCTGGCCACCACATTACTTCCTTACCATTTCCGTGCGCACATTGCCTAAGACATACTAAATCTATTAATGTGATCATAAACACATTGTATATACGCTATTTATTACATTTACAGGTACAACAGATGTTCATCTTGAATTAGAAGAGCGAATTGCACAGTTTTTGGGCATGGAGGAATCAATAGTGTACTCATATGGTTTTGTAGCTATTTCTAGCTCCATTGCTGCATATTGTAAAAAAAGTGATGTTGTTTTTACTGATATACACTGCAATGCTGCAATTCAGCAGGGATTACAAATGGCTAGAAGTAAGGTCAGTAATAATATCTATTCGAAATATTTATTTGCATTACAATTTGCACATAATACATGTAGATATATTAAAATCCATGCTGGAATGAACTGCCCTTTATTTAGGACTATTACTTTGTATTAAACACATACTTCCCAACTACCTTGTTTATTATTGTATTCCCAAAGTCTTACTTTTGACACAAATTTATGCAACAGAAAAACATAATTTAAAGGGTGACTATAAAGGAAAATAAAATATAGAATGCAACTAAAAATTAAAGCTTTGTAAAATACAGTTTAATATACAGAGTGTTCCAACTCTATTTATACACAAAGTAACTTTGCCCCTGTACAAAATACAAAAAGAAACCTAAAATAAAAAATGTTCATATGGATACACTCATTTTATTGACAGTACTGGTAAACATACAAGGTGTCTTAAATATATCACTTTCATTGTCATGTTAGCTTTTTAAATGGAACATCCTGCATATTTTCAAAAATTTTGCCTCTCTAATAAATTCTACATAAAAATGTAGAATTATATAAAAATGCAAAATTTATTATAATATATAGGACAGGGTGTTCCATTTAAAATAAAAACCTACTTGATAACAATAAAAACTATGTTTTTAAGACATCTTGTATACTAACTAATACTGTCAAAAACATAAGTATATCCAAAAAACATTTTTATTTCAAGTTCCTTTTTGTATCGTATACAAAGACGAAATTATTTTATGTATAAATATATTACGCATACCCTGTATATAAATAAACAAAGGGCATATTAAAAAATAGTAAAAATAATAAAATATTGTGGAAAAAAATTAGCAGAATTGGTATTTTTGTCAGCACATAATTTTCTTTTTTAGACTTTTCATAAAATGCATCCTATGTTTTCCTTTACTTTACCAAAGTATTTTTAAGTAGTGGTATAAGATTATATCTTTAATGATAACTATATTTATCATTACAGATTGTATACTTTGATCACCAAAACCCTAAATCTTTCGCTGAGGAGGTAAGAAAAGTCATGGAAAACGAAAAGGGCAAGAAAAAATCCACCAGAAAATTTCTAGTTGCGGAAGGTATCTCATGGAAAACAGGAAAAATGTTGCCATTGCCGGAATTTCTGAAAACTGCAGAAGAAAATAAAATCAGGGTCTTTTGGAAGAGTCTTATTCTGTTGGAGTGTATGGTGAAAAGGGACAGGGACTAATAGAACATTTTAACATTGATCCATACAGACTTGATATGATTATAGCTACACTAGAAATGGCAATTGGATCTATTGGTGGTTTTTGTGCAGGTAAGGAATATCTTAGATCTTCATATATCCAGACAAGAATATACAGCATATGGAAAATGTTGTTTCTTTTTAATTACTACTTAGTATTTTACTCAAAGTAGTACTGACCAGCTCACCTTTGCCACTTCATAATCTATTTCTCTAACTGTTTTTTTAGGGTCCCATATGGCAATAGAACACCAACGTTTGTCCGGCAGCGGCTACATCTTTTCCGCCTCCCTTCCCACGTTTCTAGTCAAAGCCGGCATTGAATCTATAGACCTACTCGAAGAGAATAAACCACACCATAACCTAAGAATTTTAGCTCAAAGGTTCCAAGATATGCTTTTGGAGGCTGGATATGAAGTCCAAAGTGACCCGTCATTACCTTATAAAGTTTTCAATGTGAAAGAGAAAGACGAGGATGTTAGAAAAGCAAAAGAAAAGAAAATTTATAGCTATTGCAGAGAAAATGGGGTGTATCTGATTTTGAAAGAACATGGCTTAGTGGCCAATCTAAATGTGGCGTTACTAGATGAACCTAAGAGATACGAGAAGGTGGAGACAGTTTTAAATGAAGCGCTTAAAACTTTAGCTTTATAGAAAGTACAAAATGTTTTAGGGAATTCTTTTCTAGGATTTAATGTTGGACACCAAATATGTATTATTATATTTTACTTTTACTTCACAGCTTTTTATGTATTACACTGTTGGTGGTATATAGAAAATGTTAAAGCTATTTTTAATAGTAAAATAAACTTGTTAATTATTGCTACATTTTTGGTTTCTCAAATGATATATTGCGGCTTGTAGGTTGGTTAATTAAATCAAATAAAAATTAGGTTTATAATTTTAAGCAACAAGTTCTTATCTACAATGCTAATTGCACCTGGAACTTCGGAACAGTGGCAACAGTTCCAAAGTTATAAATAAAACAATTTTTTTTTATTCTAACTTTAAAAGTCAATATCTCCCTAACAAAGCGCGATAGATTTTTTTTTAATATGAAGTATTAACATTATTTTGGCTCACTCTATCATCCCTATAATTTATAACCTCACCTTTCCGGACACTCTATATATTGAACGTGACCATTATTTTGTTACGTTGAATCACTGCTTGAAGTTAAGTCACCGTCATACCCTAAATGAAAGGCGTCAGCGCTGAATTTAAATAAATCGCTTTTAGGACATGACTTCATTCATAGATAGATATTCTTTATTTGCTCAATAACTTATAGTACATAGATATATACATATGGTGACATATACATACAGTGTGTCCAAGATAAGGATCCTAAGCATTATTTACATGCCGTTTAGAAACTTATTATTATATTATAAAATTTTTATGGCCTGCTGAAATATTTGGCAAAAACGAAAAGAGATATATAGAAAAACTAATAACACTTTCATTGGCACTTTTTAGCTACTGCATGATGGTATTTTTAGATTTTATACCCGACGTTTCGTTTTCACGAAACCATCATCAACTTTATTTTTTTATATGGCTCGAAAAAAAGTACACCCTGTATCGGATCCCATGTTTTATTACAAATTCAACGATGTATCACATGTCATATTTTAATTTTTAGTTAAAAGAAAAATTGCATTTTTTCTATTTTTTTTAAAGTTATTTTTAAGTAGGCCTTGCAAACAAATGCTTGGACGTTAATACCTGTTACCGTATCTGTAACATAATTTAATATAATTATAAAATAGTATTTGTCCTTATTACCCTGCTTGTCGATTTGTTGTTTTTAGAGCAATTGTTCTTATTGTTACTGTTGTCTATTATTGTATATTGTTAAATACCTATTTTGAAATGTAATATCCTAAGAAAGCTTAAGAACTCTCAAAACAGCGAAAAGTCACAAAAACACTCGTTATCACATTAAAAATTAAAGAAAAACTTTTTCTTGTAAATAAACGAGTTTACATATTTAAGAGTTATTTTAACTTCTAAACATTTCTTCCTATTATTTAATTTATTCATAAACAGCACACTACAGAATTAATTATTCTAATGGTACTTACAATAAATATAAAAGGACACTGTTCTAAAATAATACATCAACTATATCAAGAAAAATACAAGACAATAATAGCACTACAAATAAAACAGAAAGTCTACAAACATCGTTTTAATATTTATTGATTGCATTTTAGGTTTTAGATCATGTAGAACTTTTTATAAAGAATAACTTTTTCGTAAAATTAATAATAATTTTTTTTTCCATATGTGGAAAACTTAGGCGGACACACTGTATAAAAGAAAATTCTCAATTACTTACCTGAAAATATCTTTGATGACCACAATGGCTTCCTGTACAACATAGTTGACTTTAGTTTGGATCAAATCCAGCAGAGTAGAAACGCAACGTTCAGCCGAAGGTTCCACTTTGATGGCGCATCTTCCAATTGCTCTAACTGCTTTTCTCACAAAATCAACATCAACCTGGAAAAAAAAATAGTTCATTAGTTTATAGATATCTGACAAATATTATGTACAGGGTGCAACATTTCGTTGACCTCGCAGGGTATAGCAAAAACTAAAAGAGATATAACACATCTGATTGCACAAGGTACAGGGTACAGAGCTTAACAAATCAAATACCCTTTAATTTTGCTTGTAACTTTTAAGCTATCAAAATCTAACTTATGCCAATTCGTGATATTAAGGGAAAACTTTTTTAAGCCTAAATATTCTTGCTTAGAAAAATATCTGAATACACCTCACAGATGGTAGTAAGACAAGCCTATATGGCTCTATTCCAGAGCAGTAGACTATGCCCCACTTTAACCAGACAGACGCCGCCGACGCCTGACGTCACGAGGTCTCTTGCGCCCCTTGCGCGAGCCAATCAGAATCAAGCAAGGTAGCCCGCCCAAGTTAGGCAACCCACCTAGCTCAACTTGCCTACCGCCCAATCAACTTGCCTAACATGTTAGGCACTGCGTCCTCCGCGCCTAAACCTGTGGCGTAAGCGGGGGCTTAAGACGAGGGTTTAAGCCCAGGCGCAAAATCTTAGCGCCCAAGTTAGGTAACCCGTCCAAAGTTGGGCAACTAGCTTTACAGCTCGGTAACCTGTCTACCACCGAGGTAACTTGTCAACCTAAGGTAACCAATAAACAGGGTGTGCACCCCCGGGCCAACTTCCTGTCGTCAGCCATGTTTGGGTTCAAATGAAAGGTCGTGACTTGTAGATTACTAATTAGGCATTTTTAATGATTTTTATTTTGTAACTTAACTTATTTATGAATATTTTTTAAAAATTTTAACTTATTTGGATTCCTTACGGCCTCTAGATACCGAATTTGTAATAAAATCGCCATTTCCGGACGCAACTTCCGGTCGTCAGAAAGTAGTCTTGTTTAGGTTAAAATGAAAGGTCTTGACTTGGAGATTACGAATTAAATATTTTTAACAATTTTTATTTTGCAACTTTTTTAATAATGGATATTTTTTAAATTTTTAACTTACTTGGATTCCTTACGACTTCTAGATACCGAATCTGCAATAAAATCGTCACTTCCGGTCGTCAAAAAGTAGTCTTTTTTGGGTTTAAATGAAAGGTCTTGACTTGGAGATTACGAATTAAGCATTTTTAACAAGTTTTATAATTTTAAGCTATTTAATTATCACTGGTTTTGCAGAATTATGTTTAAATGTGAATTTTGTAACCACGAATTCACCCGAAAAGACAATTTTAAACGACATGGCGACTGTCGAACTGCAGCCAAAGTCTGCGACACCGGGTTTTAGCGGGGGATTGCCGTATTTTAGAAAAACAGTGCCGTATTTTAGAAAAACGGTACCGTATTTTAGAAAAACAGTGCCGCATTTTAGAAAAACGGTGCCGTATTTTAGAAAAACGGTGCCTTATTTTAGAAAAACAGTAAGATTATAGTGATTACAAAGCGACATTGTAACAAACTTAGTCTTAAACTAAAAGTATTTTCTAATGATTGGACACTTTTCTTCTACGGAAACCAAGAACTTGTAGCAACATATACGGGGAAAGATGTTCATAGTCTATACCTCTAAAGGATAAATAATTCTTTAGTTTCTTAAACTCGGGATGTATGGCAATCTTGAGAGGTTTTTTTCTACGTTTTACATCTTTGATCGTCACTGCTAGATAAATAGCAAACACCAATTGTAGTTCGTGAAATAGCTCACAGGCTAGGGGTTGTTTTGTATCTATTGATTTGTGAAGCGGAAATCGTTTCGTCCGTCGATCTTCTGATGAAAAATATTCTGATAGCACCTCCTTTACCCATGGCATACCATAATGTGCCTTTTTGATAAGGTACAGATAAATAGCAGGAGAAAAATAAGGAGACGCTTTGTTCGATATTTCAGTTTTAATCTCATAATCCCAGTTCCATGAAATGTTTTTATTAAAAAAGAGATATAGGAGTGAAGGACTTCATCGGGAACTTTAGAATTCTTATATAATTTTTGAAAGTCTTCAGAGACGATACTCATCTTGGCAAAGCTACTACACAACTAACGAAACCAACAAAGATTGGAACGTTTTAAGGATTTTAAGCCGTTGAAAAGAGCTGATCAGTAAATAACATAAATTTTATTTAAAAAACGGCACAATTACTGCTTTTTAAATAAGAACACTGTTATTTGCCGTCTTTTAAATAATTATACTGTAATACACTGTTTATTAATAAAATAACAGCGATATAATTTAAAAGACGGTACAATTACTGCTTTTTAAATAAGAACACTGTTATTTGCCGTCTTTTAAATAATTATACTGTAATACACTGTTTATTAATAAAATAGCAGCGATATAATTTAAAAGACGGCACAATTACTGCTTTTTAAATAAGAACACTGTTATTTGCCTTCTTTTAAATAATTATACTGTAATACACTGTTTATTAATAAACGCACCTTCCCCCTGCGTACGGTCCTGGTTTGAATACTAACTAAGGTGAAAAAATAGAGTTTACTTTGTATTCGATGTTAAAAGCTATTAAAATATTTTTAAAGTCAAAACATTCCAAACCTTTAGAAATGTTTGACACTCGAAAAATAGAAGAAAAAGACAAAAGTTATTTAACACGTATTTTAGAAAAACGGCGCCGTATTTTAGAAAAACGGTGCCGTATTTTAGAAAACGGCGCCGTATTTTAGAAAAACGGTGCCGTATTCTAGAAAAACGGTGCCGTATTTTAAAAAACGGTGCCGTATTTTAGAAAAACAGTGCCGTATTTTAGAAAAACGGTGCCGTATTTTAGAAAACGGTGCCGTATTTTAGAAAAATGGTGACGTATTTCTAAAATACGGCAATCCCCGCTAAAGCTCGGTGCTCGCAGATTTTACTCAATTCTCCTTTTATTTAGTTTTATAATTTTTAAATTTAACATGTATATTTTTAGACTAACTTAATCAATATCTTTTGGATTCACAATGTATATTTTAGAGTCGATATTTAAACCTTTGACAGGGTATTTATCTAATGTCTAATGACCTCTTGACCTTGTGATGCCGATTTTATCAACTTCTAATATTATATTGATTTGATACAAATAAGCGTTTTTAATAGCCTAATAATGTTTTTGGAAGTAGATTACCTATGCATAACAAGTTTCTCCCTCTGTATATTACTAAGACTGTATATACCGCAGTAAATAAGCTAAAATTTATATCCTTTGTATATTACCAGAACCTATTAAGAGCCTGTATATACTGCATTAAATAATTTAATATTTAAAACCCCTGTATATTACTAAGACTTATTAAGACCTTGTCTACAGTTAACTAAATAAGCTAATATTTTAAACCCTCTGTATATTACTAATACTTATTAAGACCTTGTCTACAGTTAACTAAATAAGCTAATATTTTAAACCCTTTGTATATTATTAATACTTATTAAGATCCTGTATATACTGCAGTAAATAAACTAATATTTAAAACTCTCTGTATATTAGTAATACTTATTAAGACCCTGTATATTAAATACTGCCATCATATTTATGCTTATACTAAATAAGCTAATATTTTAAACCCTCTGTATATTACTAATACTTATTAAGATTCTGTATATACTGCAGTTTGCTAAATAAGCTAATATTTTAAACCCTTTGTATATTATTAAGACTTATTTACCTGAAAACTTTTGGAAATTTGCTTTAGAAAATATCCTATATATCGAAACGGAAATTGGCAAAAATAAGTGAATTAAAATGCATAAAACACTGTATTTTTTAAAAAAGGGGAACAATATATTGTACTAGCGCTCGACTAATATTTTAAAAATTAGGGTTGATACCCTTACAAATTATATTAAAATATGTTTCCTCAGTCCTAATTTCGTTTTTGAACAAAAATTGTAAATATCGTATGTACTGAGACCGAAATATTTAATTTTTAAATTTGACTCACGTAAATTTAGCGCTTGGCTAATATTTTCGAAATAAGGGTTGATACCCTTACAAATTATATTTTAATATGTTTCTTAGGTCCTAATCTCACTTTTAAACAAAAATCGTAAATATCGTATGTACTGAAACCAAAATATTTATTTTTTAATTCTGACATTCGTATACTCTTCTTTTAGCGCTCGGCTAATATTTTCGAAATAAGGGTTGATACCCTTAAAAATTATATTTAAATATATTTCTTAGGACCTAATCTCGCTTTTAAACAAAAATCGTAAATATCGTATGTACTGAAACCAAAATATTTATTTTTTAATTCTGACATTCGTATACTCTTCTTTTAGCGCTCGGCTAATATTTTCGAAACAAGGGTTGATACCCTTACAAATTATATTTAAATATGTTTCTTAGGTCCTAATCTTCATTTAAAACAAAAATCGTAAATATCGTATGTACTGAAACCGAAATATTTTTTTAATTCGGCCAACGCATAAAAAAATGTTTAAAATAGTTGCCAAAAAATAAAAATAGGTTTAAAAAGAGTTTAGCAAAAACTCCAAAAAAAAACTAAATATCATTCAACTGAAACAAAAATTGTTACTTACCGTGAGAAAAAAGTCAAAGTCACAACACTAAAAAAAAAAGACTTTTTGCTTTTAGGCGTTAAGGCGTTAAAACAAAATTAACTGGTTTCCCCTTCAGATTGAGCCTTTTGTTCCAAATCACCTCGTATAAAAACACGTGTCTTCGTTTTTATACCTTTATTAACAATGGAACGTAACTATGGTTACAACAACGACAAAATCTACTCTTGTCAATGTCTCGAAGTTTACAACACAAAAGTCGAATTTATACTGACTGACTCGAGGTTTCCCGTCGCCCTTTTATAGTATGGTGGAAGAATAAAGAATGATCTAGAATATTCGAGAAATATCGTGAAAATTCCATAGTACATGATGGCATAAAAGTTATTAATAGATAATAATAATAATAATAATAATAATAATAATAATAATTTATTTGTTCCAAAAACTGTACAAAAATACAAAATACCTCACAAGAAGTGTAGAACGTGTCACATATTAAAATTTAAAAAACTTAAGCCTAAAATATTTAAAAACAATGTTTAATAAAGTAAAAATAAAATAAAATAATATTTAAAATTCATACAGTCAGAATATCACAGGAATGTTGAAAAAACTCTCTCACCTCATAAAATGGGTTTTTTAATAAGAATGCTTTAATTTTTTTTATAAGTATTTTTCTGGCAGCAGTCTAGCTTCAGTCGGTACTTTATTCCAGATTTTGAGAAGGCTGTAGTGCACGTTTTTTTGAACATAGGTATAATTTGTTTTATCCAATAAAAAATCATTTTTTGTTCTTGTACTATAATTGTGCTTTTTTTTGTTATTTTCAAATAATGATTTATTTTTTATTATGTATTTTATTGATTCAAATATATAGAGATTAACAACTGTAAAGAGTTTTTATCTTTAAATAATGGTCTACAGCTCTCTCTAGTTAACAATTTAAAAATAGTTCTCAAACATCTTTTTGTAGAATCTGCACTCGTCCAGTATCAACCGAGTTTCCCCAAAAAACAATTCCATAGCGTATTCGTGACATAATTTGTGCATGATAGACATTTAAAGCCGCATTTACCCCAATCTCGCTCGATAATATCTTTAGGGCGTAACATACTCTCGATAACACGCCCGAGAGTTCATCTATGTGGGCTTTCCAGTCTAGCCTCTGATCGATTGTCATTCCAAGGAATGACACCTTGTTTGTAGTTTCTAGATTCTCATCATTATAATGATATGAAGTTGTGCTACTTGTCCTAGCAGAGAATCTTATTATTTGTGTTTTATCCACATTCATTACTAGATTATTTTCTGAAAACCATAGCTTTAAATTATCAAGCGATTTCTCAAGTTGCCGCTCGGCGTCATTTTCAGTCACCTTACTAATTATAACTGAGGTATCATCGGCATACATCACCACTTTATCTTCTATAACAGATGGTAATTCGTTAGTATACAAAATGTATAGGAGGGGCCCCAATATGGAACCTTGGGGAACACCTTTCGTAATGAGAGACATGTCCGATTTAATCTGATTACCTATGTTATTCCTCTCTACTACACATTGTATTCTGTTTTCCAGATATGATATTAACAATTTTTGTGCTATACCCCGAATGCCATATTTTTCCATCTTCTGTATGAGAATGGAGTGATCAACGCTGTCAAAAGCTTTTGATAGATCCAATAAAACCGCCAAAGTATGTTTATTTTCATTCATCGATTCTAATATTTTTGTCACGGCTGAATAAACAGCATGTATTGTTGACCGTCCTTTTCTAAATCCATACTGACAATCTGTGATCACACCACTTCCATCCAGAAAACTTATCAATCTGCTGTAGATAATTTTTTCAAATATCTTACTTATATTAGATAGCAATGATATAGGTCTGTAATTTCTAATATCTTCCATCTCGCCTTTTCTTTTATAGACTGCCTTTATGTAGGCGATTTTTAGTCTGCTGGGAAAGACCCCAGTCTGGAAGCAAAGATTAATAATATAAGCGAGAGGCTCTGATATTATATTTGCTACTTTTTTAAAAGAGAAATAGGTACTTCATCTTCCCCCACTGACTTTTATTTTTTAGTGCCCTAATACAATTATATACCTCATAAGATGTTGTTGCTTCAAGGAAAATAGAATTTTTATGTGATCTAACATTTGCAAAATCGGTATGTGTTGAATCTCTGGTATTTTTGCTTAAGTTTAGAAAAGTATTATTAACTATATTTAAAATTTCCTTGTCTGATTTAGAATTATCATTTAAACCATCTAAAACTGTTTTGTTTAAAGTTTCTTTTTTAGTTATTTTATTAATTAGTGTCCAAGTAGCCCTTCCCTTGTTTTCCGATTTATTTATGAATTCAGTGTTACATAACCTTTTTGCTTGCTTTATTACCTTCTTTAAAATGCTAGCATATGTTTTGTATGTATTTTCGCTTACTTCATTATCTAACCTCTGCCTAAATAGTAATCGTTTTCTGGCACAGGACTTTTTAATGCCTAATGTTATCCAGGATTTAGTGCTACTTTGCCGACTTCTTGTTTTACGCTCTGGAATTACCCTGTTTATAACTGACTTTATTTTATTTATAAATATATCATATGCAAGATTTACATCATTTTTATTTATAACACTTTCCCAAGACTCGTTTAAAAGCTCAATATAATATTGTTCCAGCTTACTTTCAGAAAAAATCTTTTCTTTGCAAGTAAATCACATTGTTTTCCCTTGTGTTTTTCAACATTAAATCTAATTAACTGTGCATGGTGATCTGAGAGCGCAGAATCTACAACAAAGCTGTTTATATAGTCAAAATTTACAAAGAAATTGTCCAAAAGACTGGCTGTTTTTTTGTGACCCTAGTTGGATCAAAAATTGTTTGTGTTAGGTTAAAGGTTAAAAGCATATCTATAAAACTATCACTTATTGAATTTTTTTCAAAAAGATTAACATTAAAATCACCACATAAAATACATTTATAAAACTTAAAATTTACCTGTATCTGTGAGAGAAATTTCTTCAAGCCTATCTAAAAATACATTAAAATCACCTATGTTGGTTCTATAAACACATAAGACAATAATTTTCAAAGTTTTATTGACAACACATGCACACTCAATTTGTCCTTCTATAGAGCATTTCTCTATTTGTTTTACTGGCTCAAACTTCAAGTCTTTCTTAACAAAAATACATGCACCACCATGTTGCATAACATCTCTTGAGAAATTTGAAACCATGCTATACCCTTCAACTTTAGCCAGATCCATTTCATCATTTTTCATCCAGTGTTCTGTTAGACAACATATATCGGGTATATTGCAGCGATCCTTGACAAAAATTTCTAATTCTCCCAGCTTATTACGGAGACACTGTATGTTTTGGTGAAGTACACTCACTACATTACTTTCAGACTCTACATTAACATTTTCTTTAATTTTATTTAAGTCCAGATTGCTTTCAGCTTCAGAAAATCTCTCTGATCTAGATTTTGATAATGAATCTGTAATAAGGCTAGGGCTCGCTTTAATATTTTCTTCTTTGTTGTCCACGTTGCCAGTTTTGATGCTTTGCTTCGATTCTTGGTCTATTCCCGTTGCTTGGTTCTGAGGTGCGAAAAATCTAAACCTTTTAACTACAATACCTTCTGGCCAGTTTGCCAAATCTAACAAATTATTCTGGAGGGATGGATTAGCGTCGATCTTGAAGCTGCAGTATTCTTCAGACTGAATCTTTAGCTGTTCAACTTTAAAATTGTTAGAGTCTCCAAAAGTAGAGTTAAGATGATCTAAAATATTATCTTTTGTAGTATTAGGGTTTAGTTTGCTTATAAAGATGCTTGTCTTAGGAACAATCGTAGCAGCACTTATTTTACAATTTTCCATTCTTTTTTGGTCTTACTTGCTTCCTGTCTCACTGCCAAAACTGGTTTATCTTGGGTAGTTAATGTCTGATCTATATTGGGTATTAAATGCTTGCTCTTCATTTCCACAATTTCATCCTTTAGGTATAAGATTTCTGCTTGTTGTGCTGCAAATTTCTCCTTAAGTTCTGCCAGGGATGATTGTAAAGCTATAATGGCAGAGTCGTTACCTGATTCTGACACCTCGGTGTGTGGTCCAGTAGCACGTATAGAACCAACTGGTGCGTCCAAACAAAGTTTCACGACTTCCTTATTAGTATCTTTCAGATCATTAAAAGTTCCAGACATTTCCTCAATCTTCGACGAGATGCAGGATATATCGTTTTTTAGTCCCTTATTCATACTGTCCATTGTTCTTAAAGCCTTTTCGATTTTGGCGTCAGTTTTAGTATATAATGCTTTCATGTCGTCGAAGCCCTTTTGAAATGATTTTAATAAGTCATTTTTCATTTCTGTTAGAATGCTCTTCGTGATCTTCTCTGTTGTTTTAATTTTCAGACATTCTTTACAAATAAACTGGACGCTTGGCGATCTTTTCTTAAGAGTGATTCCCCTTTGCTCAGATGATGAAAGGGAAGAACAACCACTGCAAAAACTCAGTTCACAGTTGTCACATTTTGCATGCAAATAGGTGTCGCCCTCAGCTTCAACCACACTACATTTACTACATGTCGCCATTGTATACGTGTACAATAGTACAACCTGCAACAACCCTGAATCTCAAGAAAATGGAAGCTGATAAGTGGCAACCCTGCACCAATTTTGACGTTTGTTTATTAAAATGTTTAAACCAATTAACAGTTTTTTCTGTGTTTATACTTTTCAAAACTAAAGTTTTACTTAATCACACGTTCTTTAGTTCTAAATACTTAATTTACAGAGATTTTCAGTATTTTTTAAGTCACAAAACACTAGAAACAACGAAAACAAAATAACACAAGTAAACATAACCAAGCAACGTTGCCATGATAATTCGGGCGTTTTCGGAAACCTTCGAAAGTGATGAAAGAACTTGGAAAAATTAAGGTAAATTATTTAAATAAATTAACAAACTAAATTAAATGATCCTAACTCTCTAAAATTCTATAACCTAAACACATTTTTGAAAGTCTGTAACATTGCCCCCTTCCAAGTTTTGATCGTCTCGATCAAGTATCTTCACTGTCTTGATAACGGCTTAGCCTTTCTAGATGTACTACTTTCATCTTTGCCTGTGGACTCTTCTGTATACGGTACACCAGATCATTAAGCCGTGTCACCACTTTATATGGTCCCTCCCATGACTTCTGTAGTTTCGGTGAACGCCCCTTGGTTCTTCTTGGATTGTATAACCAAACTTTTTCACCGACGACAAATCCCTGATGGTTAGCTTTCAAGTCATAGCGGGATTTCATACGGTCACTTCCTTTTTGTAACTTGGTACGCACCTCTTCATGTATCCTCTGTAGCTGTTTACTTAGTTGACTTACATAGTCTTCTGCTGGTTCTTCATTGGTGGAAGGTCGTCCTGTAAGCAAGTCAACTGGAAGACATATTTCCGCTCCGAAAATGATTTTAGCAGGTGTTTCGCCAGTAGTTTCGTGAATTGCGGAGCGGTATGCTAATAAAAACGGCTGTATACAGTTATCCCAGTCACTTTGTTGGTCATTTACTTTAATTTTCAGGTAGTTATCAAGTGTTCTGTTAAACCGCTCTACCATGCCATCGGACTGGGGATGAAGAGGTGTTGTTCTTGTTTTATGGATTCCCAGGAGATTACAAAGGTTCTTGAAAAGATCGGACTCAAAGTTTCTGCCTTGATCGGAATGTATTTCTCTAGGAACTCCATAGCGACAAATCCATTGTTGAAATAATACATCGGCAACAGTTATAGCTTCTTGATTTGGGATTGGGTAGACTTCTGGCCATTTACTGAAGTAATCCATCGCTACCAAGATATAGCGATTCCCTGATTTACTAACTGGAAATGGCCCTGCTATGTCTATGGCAATTCTTTCAAAAGGTGCCCTCACATTATATTGCTTCATCTTGCCATGGCTTCGTATTTTGGGCCCCTTGCTGGAAGCGCAGTCCTTACACCTTCTGCACCAGTCTTTTACGTCTGCACGGCTTCCCAGCCAGTAGAACCTTTCTCGAACCTTTTCAAGAGTCTTCATAACTCCGAAATGGCCACCTCCTACACCATTATGCAAGGCTTGCAATACTTCAGGGATCCTTTTGGTTGGTAGGATTATCTTTTTGGAAACGAACTCCACATCTCCGTCAATCTCCCTTTAACACCTTTTATGCTGACGCTCGAAATTCTTTTGTCGATTCCCTCCTTTTCTGAACATTTATCGTCCTCCTCTTTAATTTCTCCCTCATCTTCTTGATCGAAACATTCAAAAGATCGTCGATGGATTCCGCCATCACGTGTAAAAATTAAAATTGTTGCTTTTTGAGAGGTATTTTCACGCGGCAACAACAGCTTGCCTGCCTGGTTTCTTCTTGACTAGTTCGGATTTCCTTCTTCATTTCTTCTTTCAGGGATTCTTGACTGATTTTCATGTCTTCTTTCAGTTTTTCTTGGCTGATCTTCATTGCTTTTAGATCTTCTTTCAGGGATTCTTGACTGATTTTCATGTCTTCTTTCAGGTTTTCTTGGCTGGTCTTCATTGCTTTTAGATCTTCTTTCAGGGATTCTTGACTGATCTTCATGTCTTCTTTCAGGGATTCTTGGCTCGTCTTCATTTCTTTTAGATCTTCTTTTAAGTCTTCTTGTTTTTTCATCATAAGCTTAATTAATGCACTAATTTCCTCCATAACGGCTGTTTGTTGTCTGGTCTCAACTGGCATTCAAATTTTCTTTTTGACTACTTCGTCTTCCTTGCGTAATTACGTTCCGCTTCTGACACCAAATGTTCCAAATCACCTCGTATAAAAACACGTGTCTTCGTTTTTATACCTTTATTAACAATGGAACGTAACTATGGTTACAACAACGACAAAATCTACTCTTGTCAATGTCTCGAAGTTTACAACACAAAAGTCGAATTTATACTGACTGACTCGAGGTTTCCCGTCGCCCTTTATAGTATGGTGGAAGAGTAAAGAATGATCTAGAATATTCGAGAAATATCGTGAAAATTCCATAGTACATGATGGCATAAAAGCTATTAATAGATAATTCGGGCGTTTTCGGAAACCTTCGAAAGTGATGAAAGAACTTGGAAAAATTAAGGTAAATTATTTAAATAAATTAACAAACTAAATTAAATGATCCTAACTCTCTACAATTCTATAACCTAAACACATTTTTGAAAGTCTGTAACATTTGGTGTCAGAAGTGGGATTCCTCAGAGAAGGCCCGAGCTCTAGTACTTGCTCTTCGAGGAGAAGCCATGGAGGTGTTAAGAAACATCCCCGAAGAAAAGCAGTCCGACTATGAATCGATTGTAATGTTCCTGGAAATGAGATATGGCGAGACACATTTGCAGGAAGTTTATAAGGCGCAGCTCCAGGGACGAAGACAGAAATATAACGAAAGCCTTCAGGAATACGAAGCTGACATCGTACGTTTGATTAATCTGACATACCCGACATACCCTGAAGAAATAAAACAAGAACTAGCCGTGGGTAGTTTCATTGAAGGTCTTCGCGACCCAGACATGAATCAGGCTTTAAGAATGGCCAGATTGAAAAAATGTCTGAAGCTCTTGCCTATGCGCTTCAATTTGAGACAGCTAAGCAAACATCCAGAAATCAGCCAAGACTTAGAAGAACGAATTTTGTACCACAAGACGCCAATTCAAATGACGAATTGACCAGATTAATAAAAGAATTACAAGAAATCGTACGTAAAAAGCAAACCGATGGGGATAACAGTATGACCTTCCGACGAAAAAATGGCATCCTGTGCTGGAAGTGTGGCAAAGAGGGGCATATTCAAAGAAATTGTACCAGGTCTAATGCCCCTGCTAGCGATCCGGAAAACTCCCAGTAGCCAGCTTCAAGGGGCGAAAGCTGGCTAGGTGCTACCAAGCCCCATCAACAACAATAATTAGAGTATCCCGGCTGCAGAACAATGGCTCCAGCTTGGTAGTACCTGGAAACGTATGCGGTCGGGAATGCGAGATGGTACTAGACACTGGTTCCACACATACCATCGTGAAGCCGAACATCGTTGCTCACTGCAAAATATTCCGCCCTGAAAAGAATTACCTCTTGGAAACTGCTAATGGAGAAGTTATACCAATTAAAGGCATACATGAAGCCAGAATAACCCTAGGAACAACAACATTTATCCATGTCGTGTTTGTTGCCGACATCCTGGACGAAGTTATCCTTGGTCTTGACATTATGGAAAATAAGAAGTTTGTACTAGACCTTCCACAACGGGTACTACGAACCAATAATGAAGAGATCATAATGAGACTACCACGGAGGAGTAAAACAATAATTCGAAAAGTTGTCCTTAGAGAAGATGTCCTATTACCGCCAAATTCAGAAAGCATAATACAAGCAAAGTTTGAAGACTCGGAAGAAGGTGAAATTGTTTTAGTCGAACCAGTTGAAAATAGTCCGTTATACGCTAAAGGAATTTTACCGGCCAGAACTCTGACGCAAGCCAAAAGAGACATGGTATTTGTCCGAATGATGAACCTAAAGGGTTACCCTCAACAAGTCAAACAAGGTGACATAGTTGGTACCTGTCAACCTGCTGACATGATAGTTACCTCTACCTTAACTGCACCTGCAGAAATCCCACTTCTGACACCAAATGTTCCAAATCACCTCGTATAAAAACACGTGTCTTCGTTTTTATACCTTTATTAACAATGGAACGTAACTATGGTTACAACAACGACAAAATCTACTCTTGTCAATGTCTCGAAGTTTACAACACAAAAGTCGAATTTATACTGACTGACTCGAGGTTTCCCGTCGCCCTTTTATAGTATGGTGGAAGAGTAAAGAATGATCTAGAATATTCGAGAAATATGGTGAAAATTCCATAGTACATGATGGCATAAAAGTTATTAATAGATAATTCGGGCGTTTTCGGAAACCTTCGAAAGTGATGAAAGAACTTGGAAAAATTAAGGTAAATTATTTAAATAAATTAACAAACTAAATTAAATGATCCTAACTCTCTACAATTCTATAACCTAAACACATTTTTGAAAGTCTGTAACATTTTTATAAAAAAAGATAACCTGTTTAAAACCTGTTAAAATTTAAACACATTTTATAATTGCTGTGTTAGCTCATCTCTACTAAGAAACTAGTTCCCACAAAACTTCAGTTGTAAGTTATCGGTTTAAAAGACATTTTATAATTACGCTATGAGGTAGAATGTTTAGATTCGAACAGATGTTTCTAATCAGTATAACAAACATTGTTTTTTATCAACTTCCTTCAGCAAACTAATCTTATAGAAATAATTACGTTTTTTAAAAACAAACCTAAAATTTAAATACTTATGTATACCATGTAAAAAACATTTTTGTTTTTTCCTTATGGCTATGATTTAAGAGGTAAAAATACCGTTATTTAATTAGACTTATTTTTACCTTTCATTAGAACCCAAACATGGCTGACGACCGGAAGTTGGCCCGGGGTGCACACCCTGTTTATTGGTTACCTTAAGTTGACAAGTTACCTCGGTGGTAGACAGGTTACCGAGCTGTAAAGCTAGTTGCCTAACTTTGGGCGGGTTACCTAAATTGGGCGCTAAGATTTTGCGCCTGGGCTTAAACCCTCGTCTTAAGCCCCCGCTTACGCTCACAGGTTTAGGCGCGGAGGACGCAGTGCCTAACATGTTAGGCAAGTTGATTGGGCGGTAGGCAAGTTGAGCTAGGTGGGTTGCCTAACTTGGGCGGGGTACCTTACTTGATTCTGATTGGCTCGCGCAAGGTGCGCAAGAGACCTCGTGGCTTCGTGACGTCAGGCGTCGGCGGCGCCTGTCTGGTTAAAGTGGGGCATAGTCTACTCAGAGCCACATTATATATGGAATCCTTTTTTGGGGTAAATTAACTAATTGGACATTGGTCTTTAAACTACAAAAAATGGCTTTGCGGACTATTACTGGTGTAACAAGCAAGACTTCTTGTGGAGAAATTTAACTTACTGACTCTACCAGGACTATACATACACCAATGCCTTTTGGATATCAAAACCAATCCAAACACATTTAGTACTCATAATTCTGTTCATGATTATGACACAAGACATTAAAAGTAAAGTGATAATACCTATAGTCCAGATCGCTCTTATCATGCGGGTGTATCAGTTAATCAAAGACAAACTTTTTGTAGTTACAATCTATTTTAATTTGTTTATTAACACCTTTTAAATGTATCGCGTAAGTTAAATGAAACAGATATATGCAGGTTTTTAAAACAAGAAAAGAATACAATTATAAATATAAGTGGCTCCATAACAATCAAATTAAAAGGATTTTGATAAATGGATGACATTTAATGTCAGTTTGATAGTTTAAACTTAAAATTATAAATATTCAAAGTTTTTCCTGTACATTTCTTTATCTGCAAGCGAAAAAATAGTTTTAAGTCCTAATATTTATTTCAAAAACAAAAAAGAAAAGAATAGAATGTCCCGGAAATATAGAAGAAGAAGTAGCTAGAGCTCTTTAAGTTGGTTATACATGACAAAAAATGCGATCTTATTTGAAAACAAAAAGAGAAAAAATGCACCCGGAAGAAGCGAAAGACTAGTGATTTAAGGGCATCTGTGAAAATTAAAATAAGGGACACTACTTTTAAATTACATAGACTAAAATATAACACAGTGGTTTTAAAGGTTGGTTTAAATAAACGATGTATATTAGAAATTTGGTAAAGATATTTACTACATTTAGGGATGACTCGGAAGATGATGTACATGTTTTTCTATTTTATGTGAAAGCTTTTTCGTAGCTTTATTTACATGCCCATTATCTATTAGGTTTATAAATCAATACCCCTTTCTTCATTTTTATTCATCCTCTGAAATCTCTGATGTTTGGCTTCTTTCGTTTACAATTTAATTTATAAGATTGCTATTTTTTATATAATAATTTAAATAGTTTCTTCTGATGCATTACTTTTTATTTTCGTTTATAAAATAATTATTGTTTTATTAAAACAACGTTTTTTCATTTGTTAAGTATTAGACTATGCTTAAATAAAATAAAAAATACAATCGACTTTTATTTGAAAAATTTTTAACTACATGTACGTGGTGAGCCAAATTTGACACCTTTTGTAGAAAATTCATGTTTCTGTATGTTTTATACAAAAACTATCCCCCATTTGCAAGACTCAAATTTTAAGCCAAACTTACAAACCAAACTTCTTCCATTTTCTCCAATCCTTCATTACTTTTTTGTTTTCAAAGTAATTTTGTGAAAACATATTATTCATGTAGGTGCTAAAATTAGATTTTTACGTTAAATATATTTTTTAAACCCAAAAACTAACAAAAAATGGTCTGATTTCGGGACCTTAATTTCAATAACGCTTCATTTTGTCAATATCCTTTAGGATTTTTTTAAGCTTTATGAATAATTAAATCAAGTTGGGAAATATTTTAGGTTTTCTTTATTGTTTTCACAACAAAAATCTTTTTTAAACTAGTCAAATTCTTGAGCTCTAAACCACCTTAAGAAAGTCAAAGAATTTATTTCAGGCAAAAGTGTTCGCTTTGTCGCAGGGTTGGGCTGATTTATATCAATTGATTCAAATTACGATTTAAATCATGAGATAATTTAGCTTATTTTTTAAATAAAAATCATGATTTAAATCAAAAATAATGTTTTCTTTTTATGCTTTTTTGTTCAGAGCGATATAAAAAATTAACAACATAAAATAAAAATATTCTCAAGAAGAAACAGTATTACATCTTCAAAAAAATTAAAAAATAGGTATATTATTATAAACTTTATGTTTCTGCATTTTCGTTGTACAGTACGAGTTTTCCTCCTTTTTCTTTGCCCATCCTGTTTCTAATTTTTAAATGTACAAAGCCAAAGGTGCTAAATATTCTTTCTACTGACGCAGATGAAGCAGTTGCGCACAGAAACTGTTTTATTTACTGGCAGCTGTTTTGCTATTTCTGGTTTATCCTTTTGTAATAAACACCCTCTATTCCGCGACCGGAATTTCCTGGTAAGAAAGTTTGCTCTGATAAATATTTCGGCTGTAAATTGAATCTTTATTTTTTAGACTAACAATAAAATAATTTTTAAACGGCGAATTGGTATATTTTTTTAATATATAATAAAAAGAAAAAAATTCCCGATTTTTTAAGAAAAAAATAATAATTTTGATTTTTTAAATAAAAATCAAAATTTGCTTAACCCTGCTTTATTGTCAGCCAACCGTCGAGTTAAGGTTTAACGCAATTACATTTTATACGCTCATATCTAAACACGGCTTAATGTGTCAAAGTCAAAATGCCAGATGCTAAATTAAACAATATTTTGGTAGCCACTGTTTTTTAATTTGATTCATATGCATAATGACCTTTGGACCCGCACGTTAAGAGCGATGTGGACTATACTCACCGATTGACATTTACACAAAAATTTTTTCTATAACTTCAATTAAAGTTAAGCTTCCACAAAAATTAAGAATTTTTGTCTAAATAAATTTAGAACTTCAACACAAAAGTTATTGATAGAGATATGTCCATACAATTTGGCTGAATACTATGAGTTTAATTTTAATTAATTTTAATAATGGATTGTAGTTGCTTCATGGAATTTTATTCTGTGATATAATTTATTCTGTGTTACAATTGACTTTATGTTACATTTTAATTATTTTATTTTATATTTTAATATTTTTGTAACTATTTTAAATATTTAAATTTTATTGTAATTTGTTGGCGATGCTAAAACGTCAGTGCAAGTATATGTATATGTCACCATATGGATATATCTATGTACTATAAGTTATTGAGCAAATAAAGAATATCTATCTATTCATCTATCGGCTCTTGTCAATTTTTCTATTTTTCAGATACGCCACTTCGTGATATTGCCGACGATATAAACAATTTGTTTAAAAAAATTTATACAAAAAAGTTTTACCGTCGCTTTTGTGTCTAATATAGTTTATAATAATATATTATGGTATGATAATAATTTGTTATGGACTTACCTCTGTAGCATATTCTTTAAGTTCACTAAGAACTTGGGCAATGTTGGCTTGGGATGCCAAACGGATCATGATGTCAAGTTTTTCCAACTTCACATAAATTGGGTCGTTATATTTAACAAAGAATACCTAAAAAAATATATATAAAAAGAAAACAGGGGTATTATAAAACTATACTGATCCTCTCAATTTTTTGTATAGAAAAAACCTTACAATTTATCAGACTACATTCAATATGACCGTGCAAGTAATAGTTTAAACAGACTAGTGTAAATATAGTATAGTAAAAAGTTTAAACGGCAACGCCGCCTAACTTAACTCTTAATAATAATAATAAAATTAAAGCAATATTTTCGCCGTAAAAGATTTCAAAATAATTTTAAATCACGATTTCGTCATTTACGTCACTATTAATAAAGTCGCGAAAATAAAGGGTTTTAAAATTGTTTTATTTTATTACGTCACTTACAATTTAAAGCCGTTTTTAACAAATATTAACTTATTCAATTTTAAAAATTAGTAATTTTATGATGTTTGCTATACTTTTACATCAGCTTCTTCCATGTTTCCATTTTATTGTAATAACAAAAACACCATAAGAACAGATTTGACAAATCAACAGTCAATCCTTTTCAAAACGTTTTCCTGCCAAGGTTTTGAATTACTTTCAATAAGTGACGTCATTACACGAAATAACCTCGACGCGAAAACAGAATGATTTGAAATTATTTGAAATAATTTCTAGCAAAAATGTGGCTCAAATTGTACTTTACCTTCATTTCATGCTTCAATATATCGGGCTTTTTTTTGCACAATAAGGTTAATGTTTCTTAGGGCAACATATTGAACCTGAAATAAAATATAAACATTAAATATATAGTTGTAGTAGTATATTGATAAGTTAATCAATCAATTAAACATCAAATAGTTAAAACTTACTTCTGGTTCTGAGCTCAACAAGGTAACAAGTGGAGGAGCTAGTTTTTGCTCAGAGTGTTACAAAACTCTACATCTCCCTGTAAAAAATAAAAGAATATTAAATAAACTGTACAGTATATAACAGTAAAATTGGGTAATTAGCAGTTTTTCAATGTACTCTACTAAAAATAAAGTAATTCAAAAAACTTGTAAATATATCAAAAACGGAAATTTCTTATTTGGTTCAAATATTTTAAAATCATTTACCTGCAATATTTCCATCATCTTGATCAACACTTTGACAGCTGACAACACAACTGCGGCATTAGCATGAGCTAATCTTGGGGTTATCCTTTCGCAAATGCTCTGGGCCTCTCTGTCATCTCTTGGTGTGTAGTTAGACAGAGAGTCTAGGATGAAGACTTGTCCCCACTCGGTACACTCATTCAGGGCAGTCAGAAGCTTGTTAATTGTCGAAGTACTAAGTTCTGGTAAAAAACACACTATTGCTAATAATCTTACAAATAGAGGTAAGTGACATTTTTTTTTCAAACAAACAAATGTTATACAAAATTTAAAAGGAGGATTAAGTTTTACTTACCAACTAATGGCTGTCCTGTAGGACTGCTCTCATTAATTTCTGAAAGTGCAGCAACAGCATTTGCAACAACCATTGGGTTAGAATCACTAAGCAATTCTTTTAGTTGCTCAAGAAATCCTTGGTCTTCCACCAAACCTGTAAAACATGTACTGCCTAATCTGCATATTTAGGGTAGCTACTAAATTTTAAAATTAATATTCCCTGCTTTTTGCAGGATTTTTAAAAATTAAATACAATATGTTCCATTTTGCATGAATACATCCTATCTCAGTTATAATTAATGTGATTTTATAAAAATTTTTGGTGGCGAATATGTACTACAAAATTGAAGTAGTTGTCATGGTAAAATTTTTTATTCACAATTGGGGGTGAGGTAAAAAAGACTTTTTCCCAAAAACAAAAAAAATGTATACCTATCCCAACACTACAAGCCGAAAATTATGGGATATTTGGAGCCTCAGCGTGATTTCAAATATGAGAGAAAAATATTTTAATAAGCCCCAATTTACTTTTAAAAAAAAGTACAGGAAATAAAGCTCAAAAAAAAATGTTAAAACCTAACAACTTTTTGGTCCTGCATGGATTTACTATCCATCTACAGGGTGTTTCTAAACAAGTGCGAAAACATTTTTAGAAGGTGATTCCTTGTTCAAAATAAAAAGTAGTTTGCTTTATAAACAGTCAAAAGTCAACCATTAGGGAAATATAAAAAAATAAAAATAAAAATGTCTATTTTTTACCCTACAAATGAATGAAGTATTGTGTTTAACCTACCGAGTTAAAATAAATAAATAAATATTACCAATGCCTTAATATAGGTGACAGCAGATGATAGATTTTTTTTTTTATAAATTTTCCTGTCCAGACATGTTTTAGTTTAGATTTTTTAAATTTCAAATGGGTAGGGTTACCAAAAAAAAAATACAAAAGTTAAAAAGTTTATAAATAAATTAGGTTATCCAATTTTATATTTTTCAATGTCATTACTTAAGTCAATCTTTAAATCTGAGTAGCTTTCCAGTGACGAAAATTTTTGTGCGTCACTCCCCAGAAGAAATTTTAAAATTTCGTTTTTTTAACCTTTCTTGGCTTTATAATAATAATCTCTTTTAATCTCTAATTCCATTTCAAACAAATAATTTTAAAAAATCCTTCCTAAACCATAAAAACACGTTTGAAGCACAAAAACCAAGAGGGGCTGGTGCATGAGGGGCTAGGGGAAAGAAAACGGAGTAGTTCAGGTGCATAACACTTTTCATCACTGGAACGCCATAAAGTAGAACGAAATGCTCCTGAGCTACTCGGGTGCGCTCTATATGCGTCACTGGAAAGCCACTCTGATTAGTAAGAGTGATTGGGCAAAAATATATTAAAAGTGTATTTTTACAATAGCAACACTTGTGTAGAATTTTATTATTCTACCGCTTTTCGTTTTTAAGATAAAAAATATAAACATTATTTTCTGGCCATTTTTGTATGGCGATATCTCCCTAATGGTTAGAAATCACCTCCTAAAATTTTTCACATTTGTTTAGTAACACCCCATACTTATATCGCACCAAAGGGAGCCAAAACCCTGGGAGTGGTTGCCACCCCATCTCATTAGTGAAAATTTTTCATTACATCTGTAGCAAGCAAAATTATAGGCTTTAAAGAAAGAAACAACATTATTTTGCTATAATTTTTCTACGACCCATACGAACCGGGATACATGTTAGTGGTTAGCTTTTTTTGTCAAATGCAAAATTTGATTAATTTAGTCAGATAACAAAAATGCTGCATTTTTCAAGGAAAACTTATAAAAATTTTTTAAAGTACATAATCAGACCTTTCTTAAAAAAAAAAGAAGAAAATGAAATTGAGTGATAAATGATAAAAATAAGGTCAGTATCTAATTTTAAAAAAAAATCAATGAAAACAATCCCCTAACTATACACCTAAAGCTGTTTTTACAGTTTTCTTGCTGCAATTTTTTTGATCTGCACAAGCGCACTTTGCAGCAATTTTTAAAAAGCGAAAAATGCGCATGCGCAGATCGAAAAATTGCAGCAAGAAAAAATTGCAGGCAAGAAAACTTTTAAACTGTAAAGTCCGTTTTACAGTCGGCAAGTTCTTTCTGCAACTTGCAAGAAACTTGTGGTAGGCATGCGCAGTACGCGAACAGCTGATTTTTGGCAGCATATTCTGCAACTTTATTGCGACTTGCAACTTTACCAGTTAGACCGATTTTTCTTGCCATTGCAACTGCAAGTCTGGGAAAAATTTGGTTATTTTAGTGGTACCAACCCCACCCAAAGTTAATAGTTGAGTGACCACCACCTTCTTGCTTTTTCCTTGAATTTTCATCTGCCAGGAGGGTAGCGGCGTTTGATTTTTTCATTTCAACAGCTATTCTAAATACCGATCAATAGCTAGGTTAGGTTCTAATTTTATTTTCACATTTTTGCATATTGGTACCTTGCCCTATTTTTGCAATATTAAAAAGCGAATTGTCGACTTTAAAACGAATTTGCAATAAACTTGAAGCAAGTTTATTGTTGAAAGAAAGTTGCTGCAACAAAATTGCAGAAAGAACTTGCCGACTGTAAAACGGACTTAAAAACAGCTTAATTAAAAGTGACCATTACCATTCTCTTTATACATATATTGTTAACATGTCTAAGAAGTTTGACCAAATTGCTTTATTTTCTGAACTAAAAATATTTTTTACCCTGCCAACAGTGAACCCAATGATAAAAAACAATATTGACTCTAGCAAATACTTCATTTTTTTGACAAATAATCACCACCAAGATTTCAGGAAACTCACAACTGTTTTTTCATAAAAAGTGGTACACACTGTACTTTTTTTCTTATTTGTAATTTGTCAGAAAATGCTATTCTTGATAAAAGTTGGTGCTTGGTCTCAAACTATACTGGGAGCAGTTAGTACAATTAAAAGTTCAAGGATATACAGTATACAGGGTAACTCAAAAAAACCTAATACATTTTAGAAATTATTTACTAAATCTTATATAGGCTAAAGTCATAAAGGTTGATATGCATAAAAAAATATTTTTTTATCTAATTTGAAATTGTTTACTCTTTATTTCTACAACTATAACTAAGTAAAGACAAATCGCATCAAATAACAATTCTGGAAAAATAATGTGTATTTGCTTTAACATCCTAGTCTGAGATTGTGTAAAAAATATAACAAAAAGGGAAAATATGGTTTAAAAGGGCGTTATTGAATTGGTAATCTGACAATTATTATGATAAGAGATCTCTTCCCAATTGTATTAACACAATCCAACAATCTTCAGATTATTACATGTATTAAAATATAAATTTTAAATAGCCTATACTTTTTAAGTGTCTTATTTTATGATAAAATTTTGCTACATTATGTTTACCTGAGGAGATGTCATATAATTTAGCTACACACACTGCAGCTGTTTTCCTTACATATGGATCTTCATCTTTTAGGCATTTTCTTAAGGGTTCACACAGGTATTCAGTGATTTTATCAACACGGATACAACCCATTGTTCTAACAGCAAGAGCTCTTATTAGTGGATTGGGATCTTCACAATCCTAGCAAAAAAATATGCCATTATATAATGATAACTCATTAAACACAAGCAATCTTTAAACTAAAATGGGGCTTACCTTGACAAAAGTATTGACTGCCATAATGGCCATATCAGGCTGGGATTTTGCATAATTCATGAGATAAAGATAAACCAACTTCTTTAATTCTAAATTGTCAGTCTGCATACAATTAACAACGTCCGGAAACAGGGCCGATACATCCTTGCCAACAGTCATAGATGCAATAACCTAAAATAAATGTGTATTTTTATAACCATTTTGGGTGATTTGAGTTTTTAGGCTTATTTTTAATAAGGAAATAAGCATTGGTCATCCTTAAAAATCCAACAACATGTTACAATAAAATACCTTACGAGTTATTGTCATTAGCAAATTTAATTTAATGTACTGTTCCAAAACACCTCGTATAAAAACACGTGTCTTCGTTTTTATACCTTTATTAACAATGGAACGTAACTATGGTTACAACAACGATAAAATCTACTCTTGTCAATGTCTCGAAGTTTACAACACAAAAGTCGAATTTATACTGACTCGATCGAAGGTTTCCCGTCGCCCTTTTATAGTATGATGGAAGAGTAAAGAATGATCTAGAATCTTCGAGAAATATCGTGAAAATTCCATAATACAGGATGGCATAAAAGTTCTCAATGGATAATTCGGACGTTTTCGGAAACCTTCGAAACTGATGAAAGAACTTGGAAAATCTAAGGTAAATTATTCAAATAAATTATCAGACTAAAATTAAAAGGTCCTAACTTTATAAAATTCTATAAACTAACACTTATTTTTAATGTCCGTAACATTGCCCCCTCCCAAGTTTTGATCGTCTCGATCAAGTATCTTCACGGTCTTAATAGCGGCTTAGCATTTTTAGATGTACTTCTTTCATTATGCCGTGTCACCACTTTACATGACTTTTGTAGTTTCGGTGAACCCCTTGATTCTTCTCGTATTGTATAACGAAACGTCTTCACCTTCTTCTGAGTCTTCAAACCTTGCTTGAATAATGCTCTCTGAACTTGGCGGTAATGTGACATCCTTCTCGAATTGTTGTTTCATTACTTTTTGGAAATCTCATCACAATTTCCTCATTGTTAGTTCTCAGTACCCGTTGTGGAAGGTCTAGTACAAACTTCTGATTTTTCATAATGTCAAGGCCGAGAATAACTTCGTCCATTATATTGGCAACAAACACAACGTGTGTAAATGATGTTGTTCCTAGGGTAATTCTAGCTTCGTGTATGCCTTGAACTGGTATGACTTCACCATTGGCAGTTTCCAAAATATAATTCTTCTCAGGTCGGAATATTTTGCAGTGGGATATGATGTTTGGCCTCACGATGGTATGTGTAGAACCAGTATCTAGTACCATCTCACATTCTCGACCGCATACATTTCCAGGTACTACCAAGCTGGAGCCATTGTTCTGTAACCGGGATACCCTAATTGTTGTTGTTGATGGTTCTTGGTAACACTTAGCCAGGTCTCGCACCTTGAACTGGGAGTCTTCTGCACCACTGGAAGAGGCCTGAAAACTGGAGCAATTTCTCTGTATATGCCCCTCTTTACCACACTTCCAACAACGAATGATATTTCTTCTTCTAAATGTAATTCTGTTGTCTTTTTCAGTTTGTTGATTACGTATGATTTCTTGCAACTCCTGTATCACTCTGGTCAAATTATTATTTGGATTGCCATCTTTTGGTGAATAATTTGTTCTTCCAAGTCTTGCCTGAGTTCTGGATGTCCGCTTTGCTATTTCAAACTGAAGTGCGTAAGCAAGAGCTTCAGAAATTTTCTTAAGCCTGGCCATTCTTAATGCTTGGCTCATATCTGGATTACGTAGACCTTCAATGAAACAGCCCACAGCTAGTTCTTCTTTTATTTCTTCCGGGTAGGTTGGATATGACAGGTTAATTAGACGTATAATATCTGCTTCATACTCCTGGAGACTTTCGTTGTATTTCTGTCTTCGTCCCTGCAGCTGCGACTTATAGACTTCTTGTAGATGGGTTTCGCCGTACCTCTTCTCTAGAAACATGATAATCGATTCGTAATCGGACAGCTTTTCTTCGGGAATGTTTCTTAACACCTCCGTAGCTTTTCCTCGAAGAGCAAGTACAAGAGCTCGTGCTCTTTCTGTTGGGCTCCAGTTATTGCCGTTTGCAGCTGCTTCAAATTGTCTAAGGTACGGAGCCCACGGTATCTTTCCGTCAAAAGTTGGTGGTTTCATAACAGTTGCTGGAGTACCACATCCTGAGACTACACCTGTACTGGCAATATTTTTAATTTGCAGCTGTAATTGTTGTACGTCCTGTTGCATTTGCCCTTGAACTTGTTGAACTTGATCTTGGACTTGTTGCACTTGACTTTGAACCAATTGTACAGTCTGCTGTATTTGTTCTTCCAATTCTTCTTTAACATCTTCTTTGGCGAGTGTTAACTCAAGCAACATCATTTCATCTTGGCTGTGATAAAATTCTTCTTTTAGATTTTCTCTGATCTTCACCATCATCTCTTTTAATTCTTGTTTAATTTCTTCTTGACTAGTTCGAATTTCAAGCTTTATTTCTTCTAAACTGAATCTCATTTCTTCTAAACTGGTCTTCATTTCGTTTTTAAGGTCTTCTTGTTTTTTTATCATTATCTTAATTAGTGCACATATTTCCTCCATCGTAGTTTGCTTTCTGGTCTCTACTAGCATTCAATCTTCGTAAACCACTTCGGCTTCCTCGGGTAATCTCGTTCCGCTTTACTTTCTTCGGCTGACTTCGTTCCGCTTCTGACACCAAATGTTCCAAAACACCTCGTATAAAAACACGTGTCTTCGTTTTTATACCTTTATTAACAATGGAACGTAACTATGGTTACAACAACGATAAAATCTACTCTTGTCAATGTCTCGAAGTTTACAACACAAAAGTCGAATTTATACTGACTCGATCGAAGGTTTCCCGTCGCCCTTTTATAGTATGATGGAAGAGTAAAGAATGATCTAGAATCTTCGAGAAATATCGTGAAAATTCCATAATACAGGATGGCATAAAAGTTCTCAATGGATAATTCGGACGTTTTCGGAAACCTTCGAAACTGATGAAAGAACTTGGAAAATCTAAGGTAAATTATTCAAATAAATTATCAGACTAAAATTAAAAGGTCCTAACTTTATAAAATTCTATAAACTAACACTTATTTTTAATGTCCGTAACAGTACCTTTTTAACAGCCTCCTTTTTCTTCTCCTTTTTGTCATTATTCAATTCTGACTTTAATTCGAAAATTTCAACCCTTTTTGGTGGTTGTGAAGTACTTTGAATCGGTCATTTTGCCCTTATTTCCTGCAATTTTAGAAATTAGTAAAGAACCTCTAATATGAGAGTAATAAAAAGAGTGTGAAATACAGTTTGTAAAAAATAAACGGAAGAATTAATGCAAAGATGAATAAAATTATACCTTTGATTTTTATATATTTTCAGAAAAAAATGTTTTTAATAAGTAGGTATATGAACAAAACGCCTCCTAAAAGATGTTTTGACAGGTACTTTGACACTGACACTTGACATTAGCAAAAATGCCACTTGTCACGTCATCAGCTCGACAGGTGCTGCCACCTGCTCAATAATAAACAATCTACTGATACGACGAACTCACGAACATTCGCGAATCAAGTAATAAAAAAATAATTTAAAATTGATAAAGGAATTGACTCATTTACTTGCAGTGTAACAACAAGTTTAATGTGGTGACAGTGAGAAGCTGGTTCAAAAGTGTTTCTTTGTGTATTTTTAGAAAACTTTAAAGTGGCGAGAGTTTAGACAGCGAACAATTGACAATTGCCATCAGCGACAACTTCACGTCAGTGTTTATATTTATGGCTGTCATAATAGTGGTTGAGTAATGTGTGTAATCGTTATTTGTTTATAAAAATGGCAAAAGACTGTGTAAAAATCTAAAAATGGGTGCAAAGGACTCAAAAAGAACTTGCTTAAGCTATGAGGATGCGGTGAAGCGCAGTGAGTACCATTTATTTACATTTTTCGTTGCGAACTTTTTCCCATTCACTATCACATGATTGGTATGCGAGAACGTAAATACGATTATGATAATTTTGTATGTGTGTAATGAAATTTAAATGTCCGAGGCAACGGAAAAGAGTGAATTTGTCACCTAATTCGAGGCTTCCCGTTTTCTTTATCGTTTTTTACATAAAACAAAATCATGTTTTTAATTTAGCAATGTGTGTACCCCATCATTAACCTAATTGATAAGTTCTGTTGTTAATGCTATTATTACTTAAGTGCCGATTTCCATTGTCACATTGCCGTTGATTGTGCGTTTTATCAAGCAGTAAAAAAATGTCCTGCTTAAAATTCCTTTTACAGTGATTTTATAATGGTTTATTATGGCTTTAAATCATGCTGGTTTTATGAGTTTATGTATTGCATAACGCGCACTTTATTGTCTTCTCGTTGTTTACTCTTTAATGAACGTATTAAAAAACAATTATGTATTAATTATAAACTATTTATAACTACAGAAACAACAATTATGGTTATTTTAGTTTTGAGTCTCCAACATATCTCTGTTTTTGTAGGTACTTATTTATCAATTTAATAATATATTGCTTAAATCCTTTTAGGTTAATTTATCAGAATATTTAATAATTAGTTAATTCTTATTTATTTTTAAGGAAATCTTCATAAATAATACATGCTAATTGTAATTATTTTTTTAATTTAAGAAAATTAATAGCATAGCTTAGGAACAAGTCAGCTAAATTGTGATATTGTATGTTGTAGGTCAGGAAGTAGTTTCTTGGTAGGTAATTGTTTACTTATCGGACACTACGCCGATTTTCATGATTTTTGTCAGAGGAGGTTTTTTTTAGGGCTCTGAATACAAATCTGAAGGAATTTTTAGTCAGTAATGTTTCATTGTTGAGATATTCATCATCAAGCTTGAATGGAAATCTAACCTAACTGCACCCTCTTTTTGCACGAAATTTTTGAGCTTTCTGCTAGATTTAAACTCATTAGTTTTGTTCTAGTTCTTAAAGTAATAGTATAATTTGTAGCTCATTGTCTAATATTTTATATTTTTATTCTGTAAAATTATGGCTTTGTCAATGTTTATATTTGAATTTATTTATGACAATAAAGGAATTATTATTATTAAAACCCCATTTTTCTATTTATTTTACCTCTTTTTATTATAAAATTGCAAAGCTTTACTTTTAATCATATCAGTCACAGTAGTGTGTGGGTAATTTAAAGTGAAGATTTACAATATTATGGAAAAAAGGGTAAAATAATTGGAAAAATGTTTTTTAGATGTAGAAATCAAATATTGAGTTCCAATTTAGTTTTAAATCAAAAGTTGTTTGCAAAATTAGGTAAAAATAAGGTGAATTTGCTTTTTAGAGTCAATATCTTGAAAACAAAACGTTGCCAATTTAAAATTCTTTCATATTCGTAATCAGCGCCTTGAAAAACCCCTATATGCCAAAAAATTAATAAAATCAGCGTCGTGTCCAATAAGTAAACAATAATGACTTGTTTAATTTTTAATTCTTAAATCAATGAAGATATAAAATGTGTTAATTACTTTCAATTTTTAAATCTTTATTTGTAATCAAAATTTGTCATAAACAGAACATGACTTGCTAGTTTAGACTTTTATTTCTTGCTAAATAGGTCCTTATCTCCACTAAATTAAAAAGATTTTCTTTGTTCCCATTATAAGACATTGACCACTCTAAATAACTTAGATCTTTTACTGATATATGTTTTTGTAAAACTAAATAAAGCTAAAGCATGCCTGGTATATTTTTTAAAATTATTAAATCAGCACAATAATTTGCTAGTGAATTGTAGGTATGTGCGATTTATCCAATAAATATGCAACATATTAATTTTGATGGATGGTATTTATTTGGGTACACCCCAAAGTTAAATTAAAAGTACTAAAAACTAAAAAAATTTAAACAAGTAAAAAGATAATTAAAAATCGACGCGTCGAGCATTTTAGCAAAGGAAACTTGTTCTATAAAACGCAAAATCAAAGAAAGTGCGTATATATTATTAAATAAAGATAATTGTGTAGCATCAATTTCCGTTAATTTAAATAACACTTGGTTGCCTTTGCTTGATACTGAAGTATCTTCAGAAAGACTAAAAATTACCTAACTATTCACCTTTTTGTAATATAAACAATAAATTCACCAGCAACCAGTTATCTATGTCACTATGACACTATAACCAAACAAACATATTTGACATTTAATGTCAAAGATTTCAGAATATCTTTTAAAAGATAAAAAATTTAAATTTTAAAACCTTAATAATAGTTAATTTTTATTTTTATTATTTATATTCAATTTATCTTGACAAAGGTGGCAGATTTGCCACCAAAACGTCGATTTTTAATTATCTTATTACTTGTTTAAATTTTTTTGGTTTTTTAGTCCTTTTAATTTAACTTTGGCGTGTACCCAAATAATTACCATCCATTACATGAACCCGCCGAACTACAGAACATATCTTCAATATTAATTTTGATGATATAGGTGTATAAATGTTATTTGGAAATCATAGATATACTCCAAAAATGATGGGGTCATCTATTTTGTTACACCCTATATTAAAAGAATTCTTTTAAAGAATTCCAGACCTTCTGATTTTTTTCCATTTCACAGCGACAGAAACCTTTGCAATATTTGCTTGAAAGGGGCTGCCATTTCCTCAAATTCCATAGTGTTCATTTGAGGAAAGTTAAAACTAGATAATTACATTCCATTGTTGTTACCATAGCTATGTTCTTTACCTCGATATATTATTATACAGTGTGTTCATTTAGAAACTTACCACTTAAGTTATCTGCGACTAGAGACAGATTTGAGAAAATCGCCGAAACACGTCAAGAGGTTTATTGGTGGGGAACGTTTTTTATAACGGCGCCCCTTCAACCCGTTAAACACTAGGACCACTACCCCAAAATTCTTAAATGAGAAGTGGGGTCGAGTGATAATCAACATTTTAAAGCTCCTGATGAGTACTTTATAACCCTAGAATATAAGATTAATAGCTTTACCTACTACAAAGTGGCGGTAATTTAAAATTTACCTGAATACCTATTTTGGATGCCCATATTTCCAAAACTAATAAAGTTAGATTTACTTAAGCGGGCTTTACACCTGACAAGTTATCGATCAAAAACTTGTTCAATTACTTTGTCAAATATTTGATAAAAAAATTGAAAAGTTGTATGTATTTACTCTCTTCAAGTTATTGTCACATTTATTTTCAATTTCATCAAATGGTTTTCTAGGGTTATGTTAACTATTAACTAATTGCTAAAAGGCCCCTAAAAATATTGATCACAAGTTTTAATTTCTTTTAGTACTTGAGCAAGCTACTTGATAAATAGGTTGAGAAAATTTTTAACTGTCAAGTCACTTGAACAAGCACTTGTTCAATTAATTGATCAATTACTTGTCAGGTGTGAAACCCGCTTTAATGTGGTATTTTCTTAAAGCTCAATTAAAGATCTTCTTAGTGGTGATGTTGGTGATAATATACAGAGTAGAACAAAAATTATATATTTTTTATTGACGCACCCTGTATATTATATCTATTAAAAATAAAGTTAAAAGATCTTTAAGAAAAACCATGTTAGGTATATCTAACTTTATTAGTTTCTGAAATATGGACATCCAAATCGAGTGATAATTTTGAAAGTACCGCTATTTTGTAGTAAGGTAAAGGTAAGGTAAAGATATTGACATTATATTCTAAGTTTATTAAGTAGTATTTAAGAATTTTGGGGTGGTAGCCCTGGTGGTTAAGGGGTTAAAGGGGCGCTGCCCAGTTTTTGTAAAAACGTTCCCATCTATAAATATCTTGACGTGTTTCGGCGGTTTTCTTAAAAATGTCTCTTCAAAGATAACTTGAGTGGTAAGTTGTTAAATGAATACCCTGTAGTATGTTTTAGTATAATTTGTGTTATCTATTGTGTTTATTATAAATATTAAATATATTTTATTTTTTATACAATAATAATAAGAAAAATGGATTACTATACATTCATTCACTGATATCTTTCTATTCTTACTATCTACAAATTCTTTGGATTTTTAGGAATAACCTTGTTTTTGTAAATTCTAAGTCCCTATCATAAAAGCAAAGCTTTTTAGGGCATATATTATAAGAATCTTTATCTTTAAATTTATTAAGGATTTAGGTGCTTGCTGAACAAGTTTTTCTTGATATTTTTTTTTAATTTTTTAAACAATACAGGGATTTGCAATATAAAATTAATTGCAAAAAATATTTTTACCTTAAGATATTTTTATAAATTAAGTAATTAAATAAAAAAATTATATACAGGGCTACTTTAAAATCGATAACGAAACTTTATGCTGTGTTTCTACATGATAAAATAATGATACAGCTTTTTTTTCAAAATGTCGTTGGTTTTTGAGTCACAACGCCTTCAATATTTTTATACTTGTTTTTTAAACCAATATGACTCATATTTGTAGTATAGGGTAAGTCCATTGTGCTCTATCATTTTAATAATAATTTACATTAGAGAATTATTGCAAGTTGCCTTATTAAACTCGGGAATTAATAATACCGGCCTTATTCAAACAGTGCTTGTACCCATAATTTAGAGTTATTGCAAATCATGTTGACAGTGCCATTAACCTAAAAAAATGGGGAAAATATTTAAGTAGATTTTCTTTATTGTTTTGTGTTTTAGGTTGTGCATTACATAAAAATTACAGAAATAAATTTGAAAAAGCAAGGTTTTAAGTATTTTTACTTCTAAAAACTTGTCGATTTTGTGGTCGGTATCCGTTCGGTTAGACAAACAGTTCCAAAGTTAAAATAAGACCAAACCAAGGCACGACCTAAAACCGACATAAATAAAACCAGGTACTATACTTATTAAGGGAGTCCTTATCCTACCATGCATCTGCGCAAGCTCAGATGTCAAAATAAGGCCGGTATTATTAGGGCCTGGCCTTATTTCACTGTGCAATAATTTTCTATTGACTGTGTGCTTCTAGAGGACTCCTTACTTACATTGAAAATTGTTTTTAGTCATAATTTTTGATAATAATATGTTATAAGTTATAATAGATACTCTATTTTTTAGCAACTTTTCCAAAATACTGATGCAAAGCGTTTAAAACAGATGCTCTTTATTTAACTTGAAAATATTTACCATTTAAATGTAAATTATCCTTAAAAATTAATTCCTACATTTATTTATTTCTTCCATTTGATTATCACTAGCTACTAGTGATGTAACGAATGTTCGCATTCGCGATTATTCGCATATTTTTGGATGTTCGCATTCGCAAGAAACGATGCGAATGTTGGGCGAATGTATTTGACAAACTAAAATGAAATTATAGTATATATGGATTTTTTCGTTTACTATAATATTAGAATAACTAATTATTATGGAACATTCAACTAAATTAGAAATACTGTTCCTCTTGTTTTTGGTAATATAATTACAAAATCAAATAGGCAAAAAGTATAATTTCCATCATTATATAAAATAATCATATTCCAAATAATAATATAGTTTGTGTTAAAAGAAGGTAAGAGGTTTAAGTAAGTTAGGTAATAAGAATATCTAGGTCTAATTAATAAGTCTAGTTAAAATTTATTATGTAAAGTTTGTATATACAGTGTGTCCCAGGATAGGTGTTATAAGAGAACAAATGGATTAAAAATGTTTAAATTTTTAATCGTCCTTTGAGAAAACTGGTCGCATGGTCAAAAGCTAATAAATATAAAATTTTACCCCGATTGGTAATATGCAGGGCGAGCTAAAACTAAAAATATAAAAAATTACCATGAGTAAACTACCTTTATTTTTACAAATGGGTCAAAATTTTACATTACTTAGTTTTCCAGAAAAACATAAAATCCGCTAAATTTCATTTTCCTCGATCATAATACAGGGTGGCCCACCATATTCGACACGGTCTGTACCTGGATAACAATGGAGTTTTTAAAAAAGTAAATACTGGAACATATACAGGTCGGATAAGGCCACAGTATAAAATTATTTTAGTCTACATAGGGTGTCTCAAAAAAGTGTGACGTATCAAAGTTATATTTTTTTAAATGGAACACCCTATATTATATGACGGTTTAAGATTCCACATAAAAAATAACTCAAGTTTGTTTATGGTACCAAGTGTTAAATTTTATTCAATTTTGTAATATTTGATTGTTTTTCAAAATGCAGAGGTGCAATTAAATTAATTTTATTTTAACACTATAAACTCTTTAAACTTCAAAATGTGTAACACGATTAGAAAGAGTCTGCCATATCATACATAGGTCCTATCAAGATCAAATATTGTACAGGGTGATCAAAAATAATTTTAATTTTTTGGAAAATCAAATAACAATATCTCTCTGATTTTAAATGGAACACCCTGTATTTTTTACGTCACAGGATGACAAATAAAATACTCTTTCAAATGGTGTATAGGTTGCCTATACCTATCTTTTGTGCTTTTTAGTAAAATCTGTTTTTACAAATTTTTAGTCCAAATGTATATTTAAATTAAAGTTGGCTGTGACATAGCAGACATTAATATTTTTCTTAAGGAAATAACAACGTCCATTTATCGATAACTAAATTTTTAGTCAGTTTAAAAGAAATTTCAATGATTTTAAATAAAAACCCTTCTTCTACAACAACAAGATGATATAATACTGGTAGGATGTGAAAAAAATGGTTTACTTTAGTCTAAAGTTAATCCTGAAAAATATTCCAGGAGAAACCATCTAATTACCTTAATAGTTGCTTTAAGAAATTTGTCAAAGTGATTATGAATAATAGAAAAAACGAGTTATAGGTCACAGAATGTCGTCATAACTGACCAGAGGCGTTAGTAGGATTGTTTAAAAACACATGTTTTATCATTACCACATTTAGCTGAAATAAGTGTTATTGGAAGTAGCATTATAAGGAACTAATTTTTTTTCTGTGAATTTTAAAAATACGGGCAGATAATACAAAAACGTTTAATTTTGTGCTTTTTTCAGACAAATTTACGTTTTGCAATAACGGCTTAGTAAATAGGCATAGCTATATCACAGCCTAATTAAATTCATAGACATTTGGAATAAAAATATGTTAAAACGAAATTTACTAAAAAAGTATAAAAGATAGTTATATAGGCAACTCATACACCATTGGAAAGAGTATTTGATTTGTCATCATGCGGTGTAAAAAAATACAGGGTGTTCCATTTAAAATAAGAGAGATATTGCTATTTGACTTTCTAAAAAATTGAAATTATATTTTGATCACCCTGTATAATCTATGATCTTGACATGACTTACGTATGATAAGACAGACTTTTCCTATTCTTGTAAGAAATTTTAAAGTTTAAGGAGTTTTTATTGTTAAAATAAAATTAATTTAATTGAGCCACTGCATTTTGAAAAAAAATCCAATATCACAAAAACGAATAAAATAAGATGCTGAGTACTATTCACAAACTTACATTATTTTTTATGTAAAATCTAAAACTGTCATAAAATATAGGGTGATCCATTTTAAAAAATATATCTTTGATACGTCACACTTATACTGTGGCCCTATCCGACCTGTATATGTTTCAGTATTCACTTTTTTAAAAACCCCATGGTTATCCAGCAACAGACCATGTCGAATATGGTGGACCACCCTGTATAAGTAATATTAAGAGGCTTTTTCTTTTAGAAATTAGATGTTATAATTTCTTATTACCAATTACGTAACAGCAACAATAAATACTTAATTAAATATTGTTTAAATATTGTCTAACAAATTCTACAAAAAAAAATAAATTCTTTGAAAATTTTACCACCCTGTATCTTAAGAACATAAGATTTGCGGACCCATGTTTATGTGAACTTTTTTCATAAAATTAGCTTATGAATAAACCGTTAAATTTTTTATTGCACTTAGGAAATACCCTTTGTAAAAAACAGTGACCTGGGATTATCCAAACTCTCGCTTAAACATACCAACAATAATTTTATTATATAACATTCTTCAATTTCTCTGAATACCGACTCTTATAAGTAAATAATTTCTTTTATTTCGCTTATATTACCTAACTCCATATGGGTAGAGTATGCATGTAATTTTGTATTATTACCTATTGCAGATATAATAAGGTGTTAATACACTCCCTACACAAATTATCGCTTATGCTCGATTTATTCCATAAGCAATAATTGCTAAATGAGCCCCATCTACTTAGCGACCCAAAATATAAAATTTGAGGTTTAAAAACAGCTCCGAATTAGTCATGAAATGGTCACTAAGTGTGTCGAATTGGTCATCCATACACCAATTTTTTCAGTGTGTTTAAAATATCAAGGTAATCGAAAAATGTTTAGCGCTTCAAATTGGTTATACATGGCTCAATCAAAATGCAATTGGTCACAAAATGGTCAACATTGGTCAGTATGATTAATTAATGGGTCGGCAAGATTAAAGGAGTTCTGTATTAAATGAAGACATTCACAGACAAATTTTAGATTCAAATATCAAATTCTGAAATCTAGTAGCAATTAGAGAATTGGTCGTAGGTATTTAATATTTGGTCAAAGATACTGGAATAAATATAAAGAGTTTTAAATTTGAAGGTCCACTAATTGCTACATAAATATATTTAGCATCTCAACATCAACATTCAAAGGTCGTTTCATGCTGTAACTATTGGTCACGATTGGTCATTAGGTCACACTAATTGGTCAGCAATAAAATAGAATTAAAAAGCTATTTATAATATACAGAGGTGTGGTTTTACACAATATCAACATTCAGAACTCATTCAGTGTTATATAAATTGGTCACGATTGGTCAGCCGGTCTCAGTCACCTACTGACCCATTGTGACCAAGTTTTATAGCATAGAATAAGCTCCGAGTGTTCATAGTGAGGCGTTACATATATATATTTTTTAAACAGTGTAAAACCACCCCTGTATATTCTATTCAACCTTTGACCAATCACTATGACCGACTGATCAATTCGTGACCAATTTATATAGCACTGAATGGAAATGTTGATAATGAGGTGCTACCTATTTTTATGTAACAAGTAATTATTTTTATACAACCTTTCTAGAGTCTGTGTTACCGCTGACTAAATACTGCAACTCATGGACCAATCATGACCAATTGATAGAGCTCCTGTCTTCAGTATTGAGGTGCTTATTGTTCTTATGTAGCAATTAATTAATTTAAAATAACTTTTCTTTTTTATTTTACTGCTGACCAATTACTGTGACCTAATGACCAATCGTGACCAATTCGTGACCAATTGTTACAACATGAAACGACCTCCGGATGTTGATGTTGAGGTGCTAAATATATTTATCTAGCAATTAGTGACTTTGGAATTTTAAACTCTTTTATCTATTCCAGTATCTTTAACCAAATATTAAATACCTGTGACCAAAATCTAAAATTTTTAATTTTTGGCCGCTCACAAAAAGTTTTTTCTTCCTTAAATGTCTTTATTTAATACAAAACTCCTTTAATCTTGCTGACCTAATAATTAATCATAGTAACCAATATTGACCATTTTGTGCCCAAATAGTTTCTTTTTAATTGGCGTATGATTAATTTTCGGCGCTAAATTTTTCGATGACTTTGGTATTTTAAACAGGCTGTAAAAGTTGGTGTATGGATGACTAATTCGTCACACTTAGTCTTATTTTGGGCCGCTAAATAGATGGGGCTACAAAAATGCTTTAATTTTATGGTTATGTCTCTTTAAGAAAAGCTTTACCAATATTATACAAAAATGGTAAGGAAAGGTCATGCTGCAACTTCGGCGTTACCAAAACAGGTATAGTTTTACTACAGGCTTCCAATTTCTTTGACGTGTTCTATTTGTCACCAACTTAAATTTTATCCAAGTAATTTATTTTAATTAATACTACTTTTTTGGATTTCCATTGTCTTTTATTTTAAACTGATACACGACGTTTCGGATGGTGTCTATCTCCAGCCGTTTTTAAGAGATAATTACAGTACAAAAATTAAAATGCACCCTTTTCTAGGCAATTTTATCAGTGGAACGTTTGATGGTTCTCAATTTTTTTTTATAATAAGATTAATAAGCATAACACTTGTTAAAGATAAGTTCAGTGGATGTAAGTTAATATATGTATATCAAAAAATCACGTACGTATGTTATTTTGAAACAATGGTATCAATGAGTGGACAGACTCGTGTGGCACGTCTCGATTCGTTTGAATGTTATGGACAATGATTTGGAATGAGAAAAAGGCATTTGTGGAAAATTGAGTTTTAAAAAAACAGAAAGAAAACATAAATTTAAAAAATTATAGAATAATAATATCGTGTTTCTGTTCTATGACAAAGTTTTTGGATGCATTATTAATTTACAATAGATATAAATAAATCAAAAACAATTATACTTTTTACTGTGGACGCACAAAACAATGCTAACTTTTTTTCATAGGTTTGGATGCTTATATTTAAGATTATTGTCAAATTCAGTGGTGTAGGGTGAAAAAATAAGCATGGGCGAAGTCGCATTAGTGAGACATTAAGTGACAGAATTTCCAATCTTACCTAAACAAAGGCTTTCCGTAAAAAGTAACGCTTACTTCTAACGAGTTTTACACACACCGGCAAAACCGGTGCCGGTGTCGGTCCCGATTTCGGATCCGTATAATAGCAATGTCGGTGCCGTTATCACTTTATTATGTAATATCCAATGGCGCCGACTTCGTCGGGCGTTAATTATGTTTTTCTCTGAACTTTTGTTCAATCATAATAAAATATAGCCTATAACACTCCTGAATACTGTAGCTCTCTGATTATCAAAGAATTTTCATGATCGGTTCAGTATTTCCTAGGATTAGCCCAAGGACAAAGTTACAAACTGTATCTTTTTATAATATTTGTATAGATTTAGCAGTACCACAAAAAAGATATACGCTAGTGCTCTCGTTAAACATTATAATCTTGCGCTATTATACCTGAGGGAAAAACACAATATTTATAAATGTTAGAGAAGATAAGTCCAAATTTTTTAATTACTTTAGAAGGATTTAGCTACTTTCTAGTTCATCTAACTTATGACTCTAATTTCTTTAATTATGTACTAAAGAATAATTATTTGTAGCTACACCTCAGTGTATTAATTAAAAAATAATTTAAAACATCAAAAAACTCATATAAGAGATTGTATTTCTCCGAAGAAATGATGGTCCGTCTATACGATTGTCGAGTTTAACAGCGGCTGCATAAACCGGATAAGGCCACATGACCGGCAAATAGGTCGGAGGTGTTGTTACCGGCACCGGTTTTGCCGGTGTGTGTAAAAACGCTCTTAAAGTGCGAGGCCCCTAGCTTCGCCACTTTGCCAAATTGTTTTATTTCTATTTTTCATATTAGTCAATAAAATTTTGAGATTGCATGTTTCCAACATAACCTAGGGTCACTAGATTAATTTGAGTCAAAGCATGCCCACCTAGATGTATACAGTATTAAAAATGACTCTAAAAAGTCAAGTATGCTTAAAAAAATTTAAAATGTGACATTCTGACTTATAATTGTCGCAGGATTCCAAAAATGTTAATACATACAGGGTGTTCAACTTGAAAATTTAAAATTGAAGCCATTTCCGATTAATCTGTAAGTGACTAGGAAGTAAAAAATATCGTCAACTTAATTGGAAAACCACCTAACTCCAGTTTTATTAAAAAATGCAATGTCATCTTTAGCCTTATAAAATAGGACTAAAGATGGCGTCAAAATCACGTTTTTTTATAAAAGCTGAAGTTGGGTGGTTTTACAATTGATCTACATATACTAATATATAAAGAGGTAAAGTTTGTAACTTTGTGAGTTTGTGGGTTTGTAGCCGTTAATCTTCGGAAGTACTGAACCTATCGTCAAAATTCTTTCACAATCATAAAGCTACACTATTCAGGAGTGTTATAGGCTCTATTTTACTATGATTAAACAAAAGTTCAGATACTAACGCCTAACGAAGTGGGCACGGGTCGGCTTTCTTGGATAAACTATAACTAAAATTCGATATTGACGTTATTATTCTCAACGAATTTTAATGCGGTTTTTTAAATAGATAAGAGTAATTCAAGGGGAAGGTATATATCTATAATAATATCCAAACAAAACATAAACAGAGTGTTTAAAACAATTGTTTACATTTAAAGTTCGATATTGACGTTATTATTCTCAACGGATTTTGATTCGGTTTTTTTTAAATAGATACAGTGATTCAAGAGGAAGGTTTATATGTATAATAATATCAAAAAAAAACATATACAGTCTGTTCACAAAATAGTTTACATTTAAAATTCGATATTGACGTTACTATTCTCAACGGATTTTAATGCGTTTTTTTTTAATAGATAGAGGGATTTAAAAGGAAGGTTTATATGTATAATAATGTAAAAGAAACATATACAGAGTATTTAACAAAATAGTTTACATTTAAAATTCGATATTACTCTACGGATTTTGATGCGGTTTTTTTCATAGATAGACTGATTCAAGAGGAAGGTTTATTTGTATTATAATATCAAAAATATATATACAGAGTCGTTGTATGAGAGTGTTTAAAAACATAGTTCTGTCACAAATTATCAGGGTATTCTGATAATTTGTGGTTCTGTTTACATTTAAAATCCGATATTACTAAACGAATTTTGATGCGGTTTTTTTATAGATAAAGTGACTCAAAAGGAAGGTTTATATGTATAATAATATCCAAAAAATATACAGAGTGTTTAAATAAATAGTTTAGATTTAAAATTCGATATTGGCGTTACTATTCTCAACGGATTTTGATGTAGTTTTTTTTAATAGATAGAGTGATTATAGAGAAAGGTTTAAATGTATATTAATATCAAAAGAAAAAAACATATACAGAGTGTGTTTCAAAAAATAGTTTACATTTAAAATTCGACATTACTCAACGGATTTTGATGCGTTTTTTTTAATATATAGACTGATTCAAGAAAAAGGTTTATATGTATAATAATATAAAAAATAACATATACAGAGGGTTTAAAAAATTGTTTACATTTAAAATTCGATATTGACGTTACTATTGTAATTGAAAAAAAGTGTTTATAGGAATTGTGCACAGGTATGTATGGTTTATAAAAAAATTAATAAAATTGCCACACAGGGTGGGCCAGAAAGATGTTCTATTAAAAAATCCTTAAAACTAAAATGCATTTTAACTATGTTATTATACCATCTAGAGGTTTACAAAATTGCTTAAATGTAATGATTTGCAAAATAATTATTAGTATTTAAAAAAATATTATACAGGGAGTACCAAAAATGTTTTATTAAGTTTCTTATCACTGTTCAACGGATTTTGATGCGTTTTTTTTTAATGTATATAATAATATCCAAAATCTTTACGGCATAGGGAAAGAGAATTGTTTTACTCCAAATTTAACGCGTGGGAAGCCGCGGGTAAAAGCTAGTTGATTAATAAAAAATGTGATTTTGATGCCATCTTCAGCCTTATTTTAAAAGGCTAAGGATGGCATTGCATTTTGATTAAAACTAGAGTTAGATGGTTTTACAATTAAGGTGACGATATGCGTAAACTCTCGTCTGCTCATACCATTTACCTACGCCAAGTCTCATTTTAATATGTCAAAGACTCTAGAAATTATGGTTTGTCTAATAACACTCGGTATAGTAAAACTAATTATCTTTGTCGTGTGTCGTGTGCTCTTACCAATACATGCTACTGGGTGACTAAAAGTTTTCGAAAAATAAAAGATTATTTTTTTAATCATATGCTGTTGAAAGGGTATAATCAAATTTTTGTCGTTAAATTATACCCCTACTACTTATTCCTGATATTTTATTCACTTACTTGTGTTGATACATTAATTCATCAAAGAAATATTGGCATTTAGAAAAACGTGGGATTACACGATAATTTTTTTGATGAGTATATAAACAAAATATATCCAACCAAAACAAACAGCCCGGTTAAGCGATGGAATTTTTTTGTAAAAGATAATTTATTTGTTTTATTAAAAATCGTTACCACATAATGTGGGTTCTTGCAACGGAAATGCCTTGAATAAAATTATTTATGCGAATTTCAAGAATTAATATTTACAGTCCAGTTTTGCTGTAATTTAATAAATAAATAGATGTTTAACTTTAAATTAGTATCTACAATACAAGGTGTGAAAATTATCGCTTAAAATCCTCTTCGCGTGGTTCGTCTAACTGCGTTTGCGTGCGGGAAAGGTTCACTTTGTGCATTTGTTAGGAAAGTAAGTATTATTACCAGAAGCACGACAGCTTCTACAAATAGAAAAAAACCATTTTTAAGACCTTTTTTATTCAATAAAGAATAATTATAACCATTACAACCAATGTTGGTTACATTTGATATTATGTATTTTCCTTATGACGTTTAATTTTGCCTCATGAAATTCGGGTACCCTTTTATGGCCACCTGCACGCTGTTGCCAGTGCAAAATCGGTGTTAGTAAATTGTCATTACGGGAAATTATCGTACAGCTTAAGGTACTCGCAAACCAACGCGGGACCGCGGGAGCGGGAACGGGAACGGGAATGCCAAAGCGAGCGGGAGCTTGAGAAATTAGTGCAATTACACTAGCGCGGGAAATTAAACGGGAGAACAAGTGCATTTTGTTTTTTAATATTTGCCACCAGGAAATCTTCAAGACTCTAAATGTATGACAGTTCATCGAATGAGAAAGAGACACTTTTGCTATTAACAGTACCAGAGGATCAGTTCCGGATTAACCTATAAGCAAATTAAGCCCACGTTGTGGGAGGCACCGTAAAGGGGGCACCATAAAGAACAAAAAAAAGCATATGGGCTAACACATGGGTAAGGATGATCCGCTAAATGCATTTTGTGTGTGGTTTATAGAGGTCAGGACCTTTTTTTGGTCATCAAGAACTTTTACGAAACTTCTAGTTTTACAAATCCACTTGCTACCAGATGAGTAAATGAGTAAGGGTGTTTAAAAATCTGGAAAATGCTTTTGTGTGTGTTTTATACAGATAAGGACCTTTTTTTGTCTTCAAAAATTTTCACGACAGGGAAGTACCTTGCTTAGGGCATCACAGATCTTAATCCGGCACTGCAGAGGATTAAATAAAACTATAAGTTCTAATGCTATGGATTTTTCTGTTTATTTTGAAATTGCTTCGAAAAGTAATTATTGTTTTAATATACTACGCACTAATTTTATTATTTTCTCTGTTAAGTTTTCCGCTTAAGACATTGTGACCAGTCAAAAACACAATAAATTAACACTAGAAACTAAACGGAATTGCCGCGAAACGCGGGAAAATCAATATTCAGCGAACCAAAATATTACGCTGGTAGGTAGCGTTTCGTCGAGCGGGATACCGCAGTAGTATGTTTGTTTACGTATCCCGCCGTAGAATTACGTCTCAAACGGATCCCGCTACTGTTCCCGCGGTCCCGCGTTGGTTTGAGAGTACCTTAACATTAAATAGATGGTATTTATTTGGGTACACGCCAAAATAAAATTAAAAGTACTAAAAAACAAAAAATATTAAACAAGTAAAAAGATAATTAAAAATCGACGTTTCGGTGGCAAATCTGCCACCGTTGTCAAGATAAATGTAATAAAAATAATAAAAATAAAAACTTACTATTATTTAGGTTTTAAAATTCACTATTTTTCTGTTTTTTTGGGATATTCTGAAAATCTGAAAACTTTGACATTAAATGTCAAAACATGTTTGTTTGGTTATAGTGTCATAGTGACATAGATAACTGGTTGCTGGTGTATTGATTGTTTATTTTACAAAAAGGTGAATAGTTAGTTAATTTTTAGTCTTCCTGAAGATACTTCAGTATCAAGCAAAGGCAACCAAGTGTTATTTAAATTAACTGAAATTGATGCTTCACAATTATCTTTATTTAATAATATATACGCACTTTCTTTGATTTTGCGTTTTTAGAACAAGTTTCCTTTGCTAAAATGCTCGAAGCATCCCAGTTTATTCTATGATTGTTATCAAATGCGTGTTGGCAGATTTTTGATTTATGAAATTCTGTGTTTTTAATGTATGATCTGTGTTCTTTTATGCGTTTGGCTAATGGTCTACAAGTTTCACCTATATAAAATTTATTGCATTCGCAAGGTATTTTATAAATGACATTTTTTGTATTTTCATTTAAGTTGTATGGTTTTGTTTTTGTTAATTGAGATCTGATTGTGTTTTGTGTTTTAAAGATTGTGCGAATATTAAATGTATGCCCTATTCGTTGAATTTTATTTGATAGTCCGGGAATGTATGGTAATAATTAATTTGTAATAGGTCTATTTTGATTTTGTCTTATAACTGGAGTTTCAAATTCAAGGAAACAATTATTTATAAAATCAAGAGGATAATTATTTTGAATTAAAATATTTTTTAAATAATCTTTTTCAATATTTATATTTTGATTAGAACAAATGATTTTAATTCTATCAAATAGACTTTTACAACTCCCTTTTAACCATTATTGGGTGATTTGAGTTAAAATTTAAGTATCTATTTGTATGTGTAGGTTTTCTGTAGATTTTTGTTTCAAAATTGTTGTTGTTAAAAGGATTTAATGCAAATAAACTCCTCTATATACAGTTCTTGTTCGTTTGAGCCCTGTTTGGTATAGATTTTTGTGTAGTAATGAAACATTTATGGGTAAATCACGCAACTTTTCAGATTTTTGTTTCAAAATACTTGCAATCCACTGTTTAAAGATTATGCCATCATACATTTATTTAGAAATAACCTGTAATTTATTATTATCGTTATAAAATTACTGTAGGATAATTGTTTACTTAGGCGTCATCAGCATTTTTATCATTGGAAGTACTATCAAAATATTGACATTGTCTCATCCTCTATGTACATGATAGCTTTGTATTGTATCTTACTGCTCCTACTGTTCTCTTTTAAATAGGGTCAAGTTTAATTAAAATAATTAATTTTTATAATATTTTTAATCAATTTATTATAAAAGAGTTTTTTACTTCTAAAATAGGAGAAACTTTTAAGGGGGTTTTAAAGCGCCGGCTGATAAGACAGTTTCATTTATTTTTTCTCGACTTAGTTTAACAAAATACGAGTGTGTGAACTTCAAAAAGCTGTGTATAATTTGCTTAGTCTCTTTTTAGCGCTTTTTTCAATATCATAAAACTTATTTATCAAGGTCGGTGTGGGCTAAAACTTATTATAAGATAATAGTAGCTTACTTATAGTAGGGGAGCCCAAGAGGGAGATTTCGGGATTTACTACAGCGCGGCAGATTAATATACAGGTACCCGGTTAAGTACCTTCACCAAATATGAGCCACGTACTATATATGGCCGCCCGACAGAATGAAGGATCAGGTTAGTAAAAAATATATAAAAGGTCCGCCATCTAACGTTTTTTTTTCAAGTAGTGCTTATTTCGTGAATGGTAACACTTAGCTCATGTTTGATTTGACAGATAATTAGTTATATCCTTCCGCTGAACGAATATGGTTGTGTGTACGCTTGAACAACGCTGGGAAATATTGCGACATTACTTTGAAAATCATGGTAATGTTGATGCCGATTTTGCCAAAAAAATCATCTTTTCAGATGAAGCTCATTTTGATATTGGCGGGTATGTAAACAAGCAAAATTGTCGCATTTGGGGCACAGAAGACCCGCACGCATACATTGAAACGCCGACGCACCCAAAACGAGTCACTGTTTGGTGCGGATTTTGGTCCAGAGGCATAATTGGGCCAATTTTCTTCGAAAATGAGCAAGGAGTGACCGTTACAGTCAATGGCGATCGTTATCGGGCCATGTTGAACGGATTTTTGTTCACAAAAATTGAAGATGAGGATATTGGCAACATTTGGTTTCAACAGGACGGCGCTACGTGCCACACAGCCGAAGCTACACTCGATGTTTTGCGCCCTGTTTTTGAAGATCGCATTATCAGCCGCAGAGCTGATGTCGTTTCGCCACCTCGGAGCTGCGATTTGACACCGTTGGACTATTATTTGTGGGGTGCCGTCAAAGATAAGTGTTACGCCGACAAGCCAGAGACAATTGACGCTTTAAAGGACAATATTCGTGAAGCCATTGGTGAAATACAGATGAACACAATCGATAATGTGCTTAAAAATTGGACCAATCGTGTAGGCTACTGCATAGTTAGCCGAGGCAGCCATTTGAATGAAATTATTTTCCATTATTAACCGGAAGGATTGTACTTTCAAATAAAAAGAAATTTGACAAAATATTCAGTAGTTTTTTTATAGTTTTTATTAAAAAAAAGTTATTTGGCGGACCCTTTATATTCATCAAAAATTTTCGAGCGCGTCAGATTAAGATAGGACGAGTTAATTACATGCTAAAAAGTGTATATTCCACTAATCTGGCAATTTGAGAGTGATGTAAAGAAAGCGGGGGCTACAAAGTTATAAAAAAACCTCATCTTGACAGCGTGGCTATTTTTTTATTATTTTGAAGGAAATTATTCAAGAATAATTAAAAATATATAATCTGACGATTTCCAAAAGCCGAAATATTAACAGTATTTTTTGACATATTTAAAAATCTATAGCCGCTCTTCCCACCGATAAAAAGGGATACATTATATAACATTTTTTCTTCTTATCATCTAAGCTTGTAACAGTGCAGTTTGCGAATTTAATTACAACAACTTTCTTAGCGTATTATTTTATTTTATTTGGTACCCCTAGCGCCGTCTAGTGCGCAGTGACTTAATTATCGCAAACTAAGCTAAAAGGTTCCTGTGGCCTAGAACCTGCTGTGAGCCTGAAAAGCGTTTCGTTAGAGGACGGTACACCCTGTGGCGGTACCCTGGTTTTGTTCTTCGAGCATATACTTACTGGAGGCTTCGCTAGCTGTTAGTGTTAACCTTTTACAAATGAGATTTCTGCGACCGGTTAATATTTTTGTGGTTTATGAACCTTTCTCGAGTCCATGGTTTTGAGGGAAGCAGCGGCATTTTACATGTCTTTTTAATTTTTTGGGCTGGTAACCGTCAGATTTCGAGTACGTCTCAGAGTCAAATCGCCGAAATTCGTCTAAGTGGTTCGACCAAGTGTGAAATTTTTGATCGGACATTTAGAGATTTTGAATGACACTTTCTGTCAAGCCGAGCTACGAGTTAGAAGGCAATTTTGTGATTTGATATTAATTTTGAATTATCTCTGTAAAAATCACGAATCCTTGTCCATCTTTAGCCTAAAAGATAAGCCCGGTTCTTCTTTCATTCATCTTTCATTCTTCAGTTTTCATTCTTCATGGTTCTTCTATGTTCCATTTTCTATCTGTTTCCTACGCTTAAGGAAGCCAGATTTTAAGTGCCTGCTTATTGTGAGGCAAGCCATAACCTACCGTACGAGCTGCCCCCTCTTTATGATCTACCAGTGAATGCCACTTATCTGAATCCCGAGTTGTAGGCCCCAGCCTGTAACCAGTGAGAATCCCACACCAACATCCAGTGGACCTTTTAAAGAGGATTTCAGATAAGTTGACTACATATTTAAACGTTTAAAAGTACACCGTTTAATATCGTTTCGTCAAAACAACATATTACATCCCGAACAAAAATCAAACTAGTAAATTAACTTATATACTTAATTTTTTGATTTAAATTGGTTATATTTGTAAAGCGGTGTAATAATGTTTGCAAACGTTAAGTCTTATGCTATCCAAAATACGTGTAAAATCAATTTTTGTTAATTTGTGGAATGGGCCGCACTGGTTCTTACCGCTTTAATATGATGTATGTTAATTTTTTGCTTTTGTATGTTGAGCCAATCAGCAGATCACCATATAGTGTCCTTTTCTTCTTTTTTTAACGTGACAACGTCTTATAATTCGATGTACCCGGCTGCACGCACCAAAAACATGACTCATGTGCCGTTACCTCGCGCGTTTCATGTAAGGCTTGAAGTGCAAGCGAGAGCGCGGAACGAGCACAGATCTCGATGGATTGCCAATGTTATAACCTGCGCGAAACAAAAGTTACATTTCATGGGCGAAAAAACCGGTTTGTGCGCATGCCAGTTGAGGGTAAACGCACCCGGATCCAAACAAACTATCCGCATTATAGAAAAGAATTTGTTGACGGCGTCCTGGTTTTCTGTTCGATGTACGGTAGCTAATGAGCGTTACGGTCAGACCGCGGACGAAGGCGCATGTTCGTCCACCCACTGCGCGAGGTCGTAAAAATCCGAAAAATGCTTCTTGCCACTGCGGATCTAAATGTAGGTTATCTATGAGAACGAGCGACAAAGAGGCACAATCTCCGCTTCGTTCGACATCTGTTTCTCTCGTACTTGAGTGAGCGACGTTGTCACGTTCAACTATCGTCAGTAAACCGACTTTACAGACAAACGATTTTTTTATTTAAGTAGGGTTTAATTTTATTTTAAATTTAAATCGTGTTTGCTAAGATATTTATTTTGATAGTGTTGATAATGTTTTTATTGTTCTAGGATTTTTATCTAATTGTGCAAGTTTTTGTAAATCATGTTCTTACTTTTTATTATTTAGTAATCTGTACCTACAAGTACCGGTGTTAGTTTGATTATAGGGTTATCTCGTTCTTTCAGCTTTACCCTTAACAGATTGTTTGGCTAATATTAATAATTTAACACTAGTTAGATAGTTGTTCAGTGGCGCAACCACTGATCTTGATCAATTGCCAGTGTTATTACCTGCGCGAAACAAAAGTTACATTTCATGAGCGAAAAACGCGCCTGGCCCCAAACAGACTATACGCATTATCGGAAAGAATTTATCGACGGCGTCCTGGTTTTCTGTTCGGAGTACGGTAGAATGAGCGTCACGGTCAGACCGCGGACGGAGGGTACGGGGTGCCGGTGTTTATAATTTGCCACGGCTTTTAAAGTGCACATGATCGTCCACCCGTCGATTTGTATACTGCGCGAGGTCGTAAAAATCCGTAAAATGCTTCTTGCCACTGCGGATCTAAATGTAGGTTATCTATGAGCGCAACTAGCAGGACATTTGGGGGTAGGGGCGAAATACACTACTACGTCTTACATGCTCTTTGATTTTGGGGTAAACTCCTCTACCACAATAGTCGTTTAAATACGATTTAAAGATGAAAATCTATAGAAATGATTAGGGAGATTTTAAAAATGATGTAAACCGATTTTTGATAAAATGTGGACCCGTTTTGAATGAACACTCCTCGAGTTTGTTCGCTGTCACGAAAGAAATGGGCTCATCTTTTACTCCCTATCAGTTAAAAAAATCATTTTGCAGATATTCTTTCAACTTTTAGACCCGATTAAATAATCCGGCTCTTCTTTATTTCAATTTCTTTTATAATAATTATAATATCTATAAAAATTTAATTTTTTGACAGCCCAAAAATGTTTTTGAAAAAAAATGCGAATTTAATAATTAGGGTTTAATTTGATGATTGATAAGAACACATTTTAAATCTTTTAGGGGGTTTCTTTTGACGAGTCTACCTACAATGTTAAATGTTTCGGGTGTCGGACTGGGCGAACGCATCACTTTTTTGTCGGACAAGTTTACTGTTTACCACAGTGTTAAACATGCAATTTTTAAACATTGTGCCAAAAATCTTAAGGGTTACAGTTACGTAACCCGAAACATGTGTTTGAGCCTTATGGTTTCATACAAGGTTAGTTTATATTTATAAGGTTGCGACACATCCTCAACTTTTAGGCGGTTCGAGGTCGGGGACGCAAGGAAGGGCACTCCACGGGGAAAAGTTGGCAAGACTGGGTAAATTCAAAGCTGATGATCAATCCATTGGCGTCTAGAATTTGCTCATTTCATTTTGCATTGTTTTGGAAATGATATTTGTTGAAAGATGTAATTCCAAATGTTTTTTATTTAAAATAAAAGAATTTACAACTTAATAATAATTAAAACTTGTTGTGTGAAAGGCTGTTCTACTAATACAATAAACTGTATATCTCCGGCACTGAACAACATGGCCGAAAAATGGGAGATGTGACGTCATAACACGTCAAAGCAATATGGCCTAATGTCGCGACCCTATATAGACCGACTTGTAACCCTTACCATGTTTGGCAAAATGTTTAAAAAATTCATTTAAAACATTGTGGTTAACTTGTCCGCAAAAAAGTGAACTCCTCTAAAATGATTTAAAAATGTTCTTATCATGAAATCCATTTCATTATTCATTGGCCCAGGTACTATATGTTAGATTCGCAGTTTGCTACCGACTATCGACTATCCACGACGATATCATTTTTCTTTATCTCCAAATGAAATTAAAAAGCATGCCAATTCTATTTTATCAATAAAAACATCATTTTAACAACAATCTTAATGGCCGACCTTCACGGAGATATACTCGTATTTTGATATTTATTGATTTTTAATTGAAAAAATACTCGAGATAGCGCCGCTAAGCTCGCTGATTAGATTTTGCAATAAAATGGCAAGGTAAACAATGAAATCTAGTTATACGGGCTGGCATTGTTTTATTGGATAGGAATTTGTTAGTATGAACGTTTCTTTAGAGCGATATCATGAATTTATTTATTATGGTTCTCAGAAGCCCTTAGGATTATTGTCACGATAAAATGCATGAAATGGCGATTAGAGATATTAAATGGCCAATAGACTATGCAAATTGCTGTACGACGGTTTGTATATACAGGGTGTCCCACAAGGAACTACTGCAATCGATTTCCCAGAAAGTGGACTTGGAATTTTGGTCACATTATTAAGTTAGTCAGGCATATGTGACTAAAATATTTTGATAGCCCAAGCAGCAAGCTGACGTCATTATGCATCATTTTTTAGTCAGACCAAAATTATGACGTCATTTTACTGGCGTGTTTTTGACGTCGTTGAAGCGACGTCTTTTCAACAATATTTTTTCGTCGTAATAGCTCATAAAAATCTAATGACGTCATGTTTAGAAAACACGCCAGAAAAATTTTATGATAGAAAAATAAGACTAATAATTTTACAAAAGTTAAATAGGAAAAACCTCTACCGATGGATGGCGTAAGTGACAATAAACTACAACGTTCATTCAACCTTTCTTCTGCTTAAAGGAATTTTTTGGGCTTGGTGTCGCTTGCACCGTAACACCGTACCGAGGAGACCAAAATAGTTCGAGACCGGTCTGCGGTTGGTGATCTCAATTAGCTTTGAAAGGAATACCTTTGGCTAGTGTAAACATCTCCATCTCCAGGTTGGACAGTGTCCTGAGGGATACGACCTTGCAGTGCAAGGAAATTACAAATAGTAAGGAGTTTTTTTCTATTTCAATTTTCAAATAAAATATTGTATTATATTAGGTTTAAAAAAAAGCGTTAATTTTTCGTCATATTAAAGACGTTATTAACGGGACGTCTTTTGTCTGTGACTTATGGAGGTCATTTTAACGTTATTTTGTCGTCATCCTATGACGTCTTTGATAACCAAATATAACCAAAAATAACTAAAAAGAGACGTCAGCTTGCTGCTTGGGAGTTTTAGAGTTTAATAGTATTGTTAGAATAGCTAAAAATTGTCAATTTTTTGAAAACTATATATTTTTAAAATAAACATTCCTATGCAATCAACCATTATTTAAAATGCCTAATAGGATAAGGCAATAAAAGATAAGGGTCTATATTTAAAAAAATCGACTCTTAAGTTTCTTGTCGATACAATTTTTAACAATTATTTTTGATCACCCTTTATTTATTTATTGTCAAAATATCAATAGAGTCTACTAAAATTGTTCTTTCTCTACGAGGAACCTAACCCAATTCCTATTCAAGACTTTAGTTTAGAAAAAAATGATGGTTGAGTAATGGCTTGCAAACGTCATTTTTGACATAAAATTTGAAATTAGTTAGGTATAGGACAATATACATACAACACGTTAAAAATTCTACGCAGAATCTAAAAAATAAATAATATGGAGGTATTCTATTTAAAGTAAGAATGTTGTACATTAACTTCCGGTATAACCGAAAGTGCTCGAACTGTCAAATCATTTTAGTCGTATGTCTCCCGCTGACTTTATAATGTTACCAACCACAGATTAACTTAATACTTTTCGGAAGTAAATTCTTACTCAGCTGCAAGAATAATAAAGCAGAACTCTCTCCCAAAGATTATTTATTACAAAACACTCCTACTCACATTTGTCATTATTTTTTTTAAAAAACTTTTTTTTTTGTTTCTAATAGTAGATATAAAAATACATATAATCATTACCTTAAAGGTACCCAAAATTTACTAAAGGCGGTAATCGAGACGATTTTACTTTTCGTTCACTTTTTTTTCATTCTGCATCTTTCACTCGAACTAAAAAATTTAAAACACCGGTGAATCGAAATCACTGGCGCTACCGGTCATTTACTTTTTGCAAAACGGTGATCAGTGATTGAAGCGAATACTGCAATCGGCATCGACATGACACGCATTGGATGATCGCCGATATATTAATAACCGTGATATTTCACTGGTGAATGGAAAATCACTGGCGCTACCGGTGATTTACTTTTTGCAAATACGGTGATCAGTGATTGAAGCGAATACTGCAATCGGCATCGACACGACACGCATTGGATGATCGCTGATGGCGCCGATCGAAATATGATATACCTATGAATTATTATTTAAAAATAATATGTGAGAAGGAAAACAGTGATTTAAGCTGATATGATATTTATATTGTTTAGACGTGGAGGGTGGCGGGCACCGCCAAGCCATGTGAAAGACTGTTTTCCAAAGCCGGGTTAATATTAATCGACCGTAGAAATAAATTAAGTGCAAACAAAGCTGAAAAACTAATCTTTCTTAATGCTAATTTTTAATTTTCATTGGGAAAAAGTAAGCTATATATTTTTTTATTTTTATTTATTTAAAGAATTTAAAATTTTTATTTTTTATTATGCGTTTTCGTTTTGCTTTAAAAAAGTTTTTTATTTTATATTTATCTTTTTTGTAATTGAATTTAAGTTAAAAATGTTAAAATGGTGTTCGATTAATAAAAATGTGTTTTTTTATTTTTGAAAGTAGGTAATGAATAAACCCTAAAACTTGATATTATTTTTACATAATAATATTGCAATATATCACATTAAGCTTGTTGTTGTCACACCTTATATAAAAATGATTATTTGAGTTACGAACCCAAAAAATTTAGATTTCGTAATATTGCTGTTAATTTAATTTGCAGCATAATATTTATTTTTATAAAATCAATAAATATTATGCTGCATGTCAATGAAAACCGATAAGAGCTGCATAAATAATATATTCGTATTCGTTGCCAGACACCGAGCTGTTTTTATATTTCCATTTTTAGTTAAATATTTATGTATATTCAAGTCACTGCAGTGATTGAAATCACTGTTTAAAATCACGGTGATTTAGAAATCACTGTCGCCGTTTCACCGGTTACCGAAAAATAGGGTTCCCAACTTAGGGGTTTTCCCCCAGATTTAGGGGATAAAAACTGGAATGGGGTTTTTTAGGGGGATATATTTTTAGAGGTATTTTTAGGGATTTTTTAATTTTGAATATTTATTTATTTTCCTTCATAAAAAAAACCTGTATAAAAAACGTTTCATCCATCTACAAAAATGTTAAAATTATTCAATGTTAGTATGTATGATTTTAAAAACAGTTCTGAATCGGAAGATAATGAAATTTTACTTGAAGCGTTAAATAATTTTTGAATAAAAAAATATTAAAAATGATCGATATTTCTTATTTATTAAATTAATTTATTTATTAATTTATGTATGTATATTTTATTCATTCATTATTCAAAAATATTTATTTACTTATTGATTATTTATTAAATAATATTTATTTATTAATAATTATATGAAATATTAATTATAATTTTTTTTAGGGGAGTTTCTAAGTAATTACGGGAATTTTAGGGGTTTTTAATTTCCTTCCAGATAACATAAAAAGATGAAATTTGAAATCCAGCTCGGTAATTGTGGTAAACGTAGGAAAAAATCTGAAAATAAAAAAGTTGAAAAATAAGGGGGTCCCCATACAAGAAAAAAGTTTTTTTAAATTGTAACGTTTAAACTATCACAAGTTATCTAATTGATATGATAAGTTGGTGTGGTGTAGTGGGCTTTCATCTAACGTTTTCAGGAAATAATCTAGCCGTATACCTATCGACCTACAAAGTCATATCCATTAAAATATCCAAAAAGGTTTTGAATAATTGTGCTTGGCAATAATGTTTAACTGAAAACCTTACACCGCTTCGCGGTCTCGTGTTGTTATTAGATTATTGTGCGTTAATCTATTTTCCAAGCAAAGTCATACTTAACCTATGTTGGATAGTTTAGTCGATTAAATTTATAGGTCTTGTAGATTACAATATAATAATATGAATTATTTGTTTTTACAGATTTAAAATGGTCAAAAAAATTACCTTTTTAAAATGAGTCACGCTTTGTATTTCTTTTAAGCCGTTTCTGAGACAAATTGCATAATATGTTATTTACTATTGTTATTGGGTGGAAAGTAGGCCATGAAAAAAGTAAACATGTTTTATTTTAAATAATCTTATGTCATTTCTTTATATTTTCTCTTATTAACTGTAATGACGCTAAACAATTAACAAATAGGGGTAAAAATAATTCCATTTTAAGAGGAAACTAATTTATTGTGTTGAAGTATAAAAAATTGAAAATAATAAAACTTAGTGATATAAACAACAAAAACGTGGAAAAATATTTGTGCAACTAAAATAAACGCAACATAAATAAAATTAATTTAAAAACACAATGACAACCTGACATTGTTGGTATATAAATTAAAATTTAATTTTATTTTTATCTATTTTCGTTGTTTCGAGAACGAAAACATAATGCGATTCGATTTCTTTCTTTTATGATTTTTATTGTGTAATAAATCTTGGTTATCAGAATTTAAATAATTAGATAAGACCGATTCGCAATTATGTACCGCTTAATATTTCCATTGTACCTAAATAAAAATTTAAATTTAAAAATAAATTAGCTAAGTAGATATTACTTCTAATTTATCGGTATTCTATTTATATATTTTACCATTTTTCTAGATTAGCATTTGATTTATTTTTGAGGCATTGGCTAAACGACCGCCTGCGGTTTTGTTCAATTATAAAAGAAAACCGCCGTCCGGTGGTTTTATATATTTACGTATATGAAAATTGCCGAAAATGTAAATTAAATTGTTATTACCGGCTGTTTTACGTATTTTATCGGTAGATGCCGCCGCCCGGCGGTCTTGCTTATAAAAACTATTAAAATCGTTAAAGTTAATCTAACCTTAATAATTATTTAATTTTGCTGTGTCGTAAGCGTTTAGGTTTTTTGTGGTTTTATTATTTAGTATTGTAGTTAAGTTTATAGCACCCTTTGAAAAAACAAATAGCAGTAGTATAACGGGAAATAAAACCACTCTTGTATTTATCCTAACGTTTCGTGGATGGATTGCCACTTTATTAAGGGCCTATAATTAAAAAAGACACATTACAAAACTATTTCGTCACATGGACCCAATATTTTAAAACACCAAAAACACTTGTCAAATATTGTCAGGCAGAAAAGGCAAAGGAATAACTTATCAAGACGTCATCGTCAGCAATTAGATATAACTTAAAATTCTTAAAAAGTGGAAAATTTTATTATTTATTTGAAAATTAAATTATAAACAATAAAAATAAAAATAAGGAAAAATGTATAATAAAAATATCAAGAAAAAATATAAAAAAGTTGGTTTCCTATCCAGGATTCGAACTCGGAACCTGTGGCTTACGTGTCAACACTCGTAACCCTGAAGCTATGGGCCAACTTGAACTATTTTTATATGTTGATAATATGATGAAAAAAATAAGCCGTGTTTATGAATTATTAATCTTGTAACTTTTTTCTTTTTCTAAGAATTCTAAAGTTTGTTCCACCCTCAATACATGCATACTTTAATTGGTAATACTTTGGTTGTAATTCTGTTAAACGATCTGTTTTTTTCTTGCCGCTAACATACTCCTGGTTTTTCTTATTTAAAAAGATGTACATTTTTTTTTAACTTATGAAGAGCTTTGACAAAATCTTCGTAGTTGTCAAACGGGTCTCCCAGTTTTATTTTTTTTGTTGATCAATAATAAATATAATATTAAACAATAAAAGAAATAATTATTAGAGTTAGGTCCGGTGGTGGCTTATTGTGTAAGGCGTTAAGTCGTTGAACGCACAACGGACGTGAGGTGGGTTCGAATCCTGCTGAGGCCAAATACTTATTTATAAGTTGGTTGAAAATTGAGTGGTTAGCTCAACACCAGACGGACAAAGTGCAAAATATATCGACGCTGAATGCCATCAAAGGACCAGAGCGCCGGAACACAGTTTGCCGTGTCCTGCACAACCGTAGACATGCGTATCCCACTCAGTTGGTGGATTCAGTAGTGCCCCTAGGTGGGGACAAGGTCTTAAGTTGTCGCTTATAAGACCGTGGTTCGGAACCCACGTTAAGCTGTAGGTCCCGTCTGGCTGACATCATCCAGACGTAAAAAGACAGGGCGCACAATAAGCCGAGCGGCTTCAGTGCATGGGTTATCCCGCCCCTATTCTAATCTAATCTAATCTAGGTTCTATTATTCGGCGGTTTCAATAGTATTTATAAACCAAACCGCCGGATGGCGGCATTTACCGATAAAATAAGTAAAACCGCCGGGATTAACAAATTAATTAACATTTTAGACGGTTCTTATATTCGTAAATAGATAAAGCCGCCGAACAGCGGTATTCTTCTTATAATTGAGCAAAACCGCCGCGCTTGCGGTTTTAAATATCCACATTTGGACTTTTGAAGACAGAAAATTTGCGGCCAATTTTACTTTTGACCCTATTGCATAATTTCACTCACTCAACGATTTCTTCTGTTTCACAAAAATAAAGGAGGTAAAAACTCCTTACTGCTTGTTATTTTCTTGCACTGCAAGGTTGAATCAGATCGAATACTGTCCGATCTGGCAATGCAGATTTTTACACTAGCCAAAGGTTTTTTCCTTTCGAACTTTTTGGTTCTCATTAGTACGGTGTAGGCGATAATAAAAAACTCCAAAGGAATCATTTAAGAAATCGTTTTGTTATCGCCTACACTGTACTAATGAGAACTAAATAGTTCGAAACCGGCCTGCGATTGGTGATTTCAATTAGCTCTGAAGGAAAAATCTTTGGCTAGTGTGAAAATCTGGATAGCCAGATCGGACAGTGTTCGACAGATGCAACCTTGCAGTGCCAGAAAACGACAAGCAATAAGGGGCTTTTAACTTCTGTTTCAATGTGCTAGACAGTGATTCTTAATGAGTGATACTAAAAGAATTCCGGACTTCCATTAGCTTCGCGAAATGCGATAGGCGAATTACGAAAGGTATTCTGATTGGTCAATTTCTAACGACTTTTGAATGTTTCGTTAGAAATTGATCAATCAGAAAACGTTTCGCAAATCGCATTTCGCAAGCTTATAAACTAAGCTTTATCCTTATTTTAACTATTCACACAACGTTTCAGGCCCCGCTTTCTATTTGAAAAAAGCTCGTGCCCCAACTTTTGACTTTAGATTCGTGTTCAGCGTGTTGTTAGAGAAAAAAATTAGTTGATAGGGATTTTTGTGATATACTGTTAACTAAGATATTGAGTGTGTGGGGTATCAAATTATCGATAAAAAAACTATTTAGCTATTACAGGCTGTTACAAAATCGAGGAACACCATTAGGATCTCGAAAACGGTAAGAGATACAGGGTTGGTTAAATTGGGACAAAGTTGCGCATTTTTATGCTTAACAATATTCCGTTTTTAAAATTTAAAAATTTGCAGCCATTTCGGAGTTATCCGGCAATAACCGAAATTTCGCAAAACAGTGTTGATTGTTTTTTCAGTGTATTTGAAGCGATATTTTAAAACTAACGACACATTAACATTGCCACTTTTCTGTTCTATAAATTAATGTCACTAAATTTAAAATCCGACTTTACGTCTTTGAGCCACCATCATCAACTTTGTTTTTTAAATGGGCGGAATAGCTTAATACACTCGTATTTTAATTCTAAATATAACAGTATCTCACACTTTACATCTATGCGACGTTTCGAACAAAAAACCATCATCCACTATTTTTTCAGTTAAAAATTACGGTTTTATTTCAAACGGTTTTAGAAATTTCTATTTAAAGGTAAGTATGCATCCATTTATTTCTAATACTAACTTATTATTTATTTCTTTTAATAATGTATTTATTCATAATTTAACTAACAAGCTACAAGAATTAGGGTAATTTACATACATTTACTTATACGTAATAAAATAAAGCATTTAATTTAATCAAACGCCTCTATCAACTTTATTGTATCCTGTCATAAAAAATGGGCGCAAACTTACCTGCAAACGGAAATTTCCTCGGACGTTTGGGGCAAAATCGTTATTTGTTATGGCGAAATAGTGATTGATGATGGTTTTTCGGTTCAAAACGTCGCATAAATGTAAAGTGTAATATATCGTTGGTTTTAGAATTAAATTACAAGTTAACTAAGGTTATAAACCAAATATTCCGCCTATTTAAAAAACAACGTTGATGATGGTGGCTAAAGACGAAACGTCGGATCTTAAATTTAGTGACATAATTTTATAGAACAAAAAAAGTGGCAATGTTAATGTGTCGTTTGTTTTAAAATATCTCTTCAAATAAACCCAGAAAAAATTAAAACTGTTTTGCAAAATTTTGGTTTTTGCCGGATAATTTCGGAACTGCTGCAAATTTTTAAATCGAAATATTGGTAAGCATAAAAATGCGCAATTTTGCCACAATTTAACCTATCCTGTATGTCTAACGGTTTCCGAAATCCTAATGGTGTTTTTGTATACTGAGCTACCCTCTATCCATTAAAAATTACTTAAGGCCATAAATGTTGCAAACTTTAGACCAATCTATAGAGGCTACAAAAAACAAAAGACACATCTATTTTATCGTGACTACTTGATGACAAATAAGGGGTCATTTAAAATAAGAAATTTAGGGTCGGTATCAGCTAAACGTATGTGCATATACGACGGCATCGGACTGACGATACAGATCGGAAAAATTGTTTTAGTGAAATTAAATGACATCACATAAGCACATGCGAGTCATGGGTAAATCTTAAATGACAGCGCTTTCTAACCGTGAATGAAAACCCTGGGTTTAAACCCCCAGGTAAGGAATAGGCTTAAATGTTTGTCAAATAACGTAATCTCTGACCTGTATCGCACACATAGATAACCTACATTTAGATCCGCAGTGGCAAGAAGCATTTTTGGATTTTTACGACCTCGCGCAGTAAACAAATGAATGGGTGGACGAACATGCGCACTTAAAAGTCGTGGCAAAATACAAACACCGGCACCCCGTACTCTCCGTCCGCGGTCTAACCGTGACGCTCATTAGCTACCGTACTTCGAACAGAAAACCAGGACGCCGTCAACAAATTCTTTCCTATAATGCGGATAGTTTGTTTGGGGCCGGGTGCGTTTACCCTCAACTGGCTTGCGCACAAACCGGTTTTTTCGCCCATGAAATGTAACTTTTGTTTCGCGCAGGTTATAACATTGGCAATCCATCGAGATCACATATGGAACAATATCGGTCGGATTTTAATTCAAGTTGATATATTTTCGCAGGAATTTTTAAAGCCTGTGCCTACCGTCCGCACATACGTAAGCTACTTCATTTAATTTTACGGAGACTATTTTTACGTTAACCCGGATGTAATAGATAACAATGCGCATTTATGTGTTGTACAGGGTTATTCATTTTAAAGTAAACAGGGTCTTATTTTTGAACATCCCTGTACTTTTTTAAAAACGAACTTGGCCATTTCGTGTATTTTTTCCGTAGAATTTAATAATCTAATCAGAAAAACATTTGAAACAACAACAAAAGAGTTACAGCACGAGTGACGTATTTTTAAATGGAATATCCCGTATATTTTTATATCAATGGATAGAGATTTTCACGAGGAATTCGGTGATATAGAGGTTGCTGGGTTTATTTTCCGCGGTTTTGATGCAATTGTTTAAAAACTGCATGATACTATAAGGATAGTTTACAGCCTGAAAAACCTGGCTGCCACAGATCACAGGTGCTTAATTGTCAAAATCAAGAATTTTAAAAATACGGTTTATTAATTTCTGGAGTAGTTTTATAATGAGGTTTTCATTAGAAGAACGGCTTCAAATTATATTATATGCTAAAAATGATTTGATATATATATTTCTAAACCCAAAAGGTAATAATAGTGTTTTTAAAATAAGTTGACTTTGACAAAAACACACCTGTGACTTAGTGTAGCCAGTTTTTTTCAGGTGAAACTATCCTTATAGTATCATGCAGTTTTTAATCAATTGCATCACAACCGCAGAAAATAAACCCGACCACCCCTATATTCCTTGTGCAAATCTTTATCCATTGATATAAAAATATACGGGGTATTTCATTTAAAAATACGTCACTCGTGCTGTAACTCTTTTGTTTTTGTTTCAACAAATATACGAAATGGCTATATTCGTGTTTTAAAAAAGTACATGTAAGTTTAGAAATAAGGGCATGTTTACTTTAAAATGAATAACCATGTACCTGTGTGCCAAAGTTTTTTTTAATATCTTAAAAAATAAAAAAGTTATAGGGCACCTGGTATGGTGCGTTTTGCAAGTCTTCGTAAAATGTCCTTAGATGCATAAATAAATTCAGGGGTGTCCTTTTGAAATAAATTACAGTTGACAGACATACATATGTTTACAGGAGTTAAAACATGAATTAGTTAAGCGTGTTTTATTACACAAATTGTTTTTTTTTCTAATTTATTAAACCTTTGTTAAAGTTAATAACTTATCATTACTATATTTAAAATTATCACCATAGTAATTATTTTAGGAATTTGACAGGAAAACGTTCTTAACACCGTTTAACGACATATTTATGGGTTTTCTGCGCGGGTTTTTACACGAGAACGATTGTTTAATATCTCCATGTCCCAATTAATTTCAATATATCGCAAAGCAATTAAAAATGACCTAGACATTCACAAAAGCACGGGTCTATAATAGATAATAAATTTTATTAAAAAAATTATGTTAAACGGTTTTATTGTACTAAAAGCTAAAAATAATTTGGTAGCTACCCTAGCTACCAGATCGCACCAATCTCCTCGTCAATCTGGGGTATTGATCAGACACATATTAATAAAATCGTTGGTCGTAGGGTATTCTGAGTAAATATTATGATAGATATTTCACGTGACTAACGATTTACATACAATATTATTTACATATTTATTAAAGTTTTTAGTTTTGTTGTTAGTTGATACTTCTCATTCCATTAAGTTCATTTAATGCCTTACTATAACTAACCAGAACTAACCAACGATGTAATTATTTGTCTGATCAATACTCCATACCCATGCTTGGATCCTGATTCTAAGTTGAAGAAGTTCTTTGTTTAGCTTAGTAAATATACTTACACTGTCTAAACTTTTTTAAATTTTTATTTTAATGATTTCTATTCTACTAATCAAGCCCTTTTATTTAAATACCAATATTGAGGTAGTTGTGGAGAATATGTAATCCGCCATTTTGTGGCGGCGGCCATCTTGGATTTTTTTCATATTGAGCTTTATTTTACCGAATTAGGCCCTTTCATTTGATACCTATATTGAGGTAGTTGTGGAGAATATGTAAACCGCCATTTTGTGGCGGCGGCCAATCTTGGATTTTAGATTTTCATAGTAAGCTCTATTCTAACAATCAAGCCCTTTCATTTGATACCAATATTGAGGTAGTTGTGGAAAATATGTAATCCGCCATTTTCTGGCGACGGCCATCTTGGATTTAAATTTTTTCATAGTGAGCTTTATTCTACCAATTCAAGCCCTTTTATTTGAATTCTTATATTGAGGTAGATGTGGAAGAAATATGTAATCCGCCATTTTGTGGCGGCGGCCATCTTGGATTTTTTTGTATTGAGCTTTATTTTACGAATTAGGCCCTTTCATTTGATACCTATATTGAGGTAGTTGTGGAAAAAATATGTAATCAAGCCCCTTCATTAGATACCAATATTAAGGTAGTAGTGGAAAATATGTAATCCGCCATTTTCTGGCGACGGCCATCTTGGATTTAAATTTTTTCATAGGGAGCTTTATTCTGCCATTCAAGCCCTTTCATTTTATAACCATATTAAGGTTGTTGTGAAGTAATATGTAATCTGCCATTTTGATCGGCGGCAATCTTGAATTTACAATCATAAAGAATGTATTACATATATTGTATTGTCTTCAAGATCAATACCTGATTCTGTACCAAAAATCAGATCGATCTGTCATCAGGAAGGGGTAATACAAAATTTGACCCAAACAACCAACAAACAAATAAATACTAAATAAACTGGGCAAGCCTAAGTAAAACCGTTTGAAATAACTTGTTTAGTGGAAAAATTTAGCCATAGGAAAAAATTGATTTTGCACCTGCTTTTTCGTATCAGTACGTGTTTTATTTTATCACTGACCTTTCGTCTAATCGGTTAGTGACATTTTATTTACGTCATACATATGTTTACGTAACATTGATTGTTAGACCACTTGAAAATAGTTGTAATTTTTTTGTTTTCAAAACTATGACATTTCTCCTCGCATTTCTCCCCTTGTATACTTTGCAATACTGCAATAGTACAAATAGACAAATGCTAAGACCACTTTTCCTCACGGGGATAAGTGGAGGGCAGCAATTATCCAAAGAAGGAAAGGGCACTTTACTGCAGGAGGAATTTATGATAATTTTTTACTACCTTTGCCACATTTTCATGCAAGAAATACATAATTATTTTTTTGCAGTTTCAACCTATCCAAATCTCGTTACATGTTTACATGTTTCCTGTTTCTAGCAGAAGAAAAATGACGTGATATTTGTAGAGATCCCCCTCCCCCACAATGAGATTCAACTGAACCCCCTCCCCCCTCCGAAAATGAAATTCCTCACGTAATTTATGGACGACATCATTTCAAAGGAAAATCGACTCTAAATATGACGACAATATCCCTTAAAATATTTTGAAAACCGCAAGGCTAGTATCAATAAATTTTTTTCCTACTCGCGCGCAAAAAGTTCACTTTTCTGCACGCATTTTAGTTCTGAAAGTGTAACCTTACCGCACTAGTGCGAAAAGTCCTTTTCCACACTACTTTTCCGCACTAATGCGGAGAAGTACAAAAATTTTGAACCAAATTTTAGAGAGTCGCAACGAAGACTTTACCAACATTAGTAATAAGTATGAAATTTGGTTTTAATGTTTTCCTTACGCTCGTAGAAAAATAGTGTTCGTAACACGTGCCGAAAGTACCTTTTCCGCACTTTACTGCTTGGCCGAACGACGCGTAGCAGTCGCGTGCGTAAAAGTGGCACTTTCAGCTCTAGTTAGGAAATATACTATTGCCACATAAGTCTCGCGAATAAAAGGAAAAAGAATATGAGCTGCTAATGTCATATATAAATAAAAATAAAAAAATTAAACATGCGTTATAGAAATAAATTATTGTTAAATGAGCGCCAAAAAATGTATGACAATATTTTTGATTTTTAATTTGTCAGGAATTTTTCCCTTGATAAAAGTTTATGTTGTCTAAAAAAGGTTTTTCCGTTTTTCCCTTTTTTCGTCAACCACATAAACATAAAGGCGAAAAGAAAAATAGTATGCCGGCTGGTAGCGGCAAGAAAAGTCGTTTTCCTCCCTCGTACGGGGGATAAAAGTCTGTTTTCGATGAAGGTAGCAAAGAAATTGATGATTGTGGTGTCTATAGGCCCTCAAAAGTACAAACGTGTCGAAACAGACCAAGAGAAAACTGCTTTTCCTTTTAATAACCCTGGTCTACAAAGAAATCCTCCTTTAAATAAAAATGGGATTAATATAAAGCATTAAGGTTTCTAATTATACATCTGCTTACGTCAAAATTTTGGGTAAAAGTTTTTTTTTTATAATTGCTATAATTTTAATTTTTGTGTGACGTTCTTGCATAAATACTACTTTATTCTGTATAAATCGTACTTGAAGACACAAAAACAGTTTATGTTAGTAAAAAAGGGATAAATTAACCGACCTAGAGGTTTTAAGTACTTCAATAACTCAAAATATTCTAGAGTCAGTGGTGCAAAAAATAAAAAATGTATGTATCATTGTAGGCTCGCAAATTTAAAAGCTCATAAAGAACACTAATTTTATAATCTTGGATTACGTTAAAAAGACCATAAAATGGTTTTCTAGAAGGATATCAGGGGCGGTCATATCGACTTTCTGAGGGGAGGGCATGGGCCGAGGAGAAGTGTGTGAGGTGGCAAAAAACAAAAATTTTTAAGGAGGTTCAAATTTTTCGAACAGCAAAAAAAAGGTCAGCTAACCTCTTTTTATTGTTTCTTACATTACAAAACCTCCTTCCCACGTATTTCATCATCAGCCTCACCCCTCAGACCAACCTTGGGGGCCCTCAATAAATGCCCATATTTACCATTAGACATGTATGAAACACAATAAAATAGAAAAGATGTCGCATCCAGGGGGGCCATGGCCTCCCCCATGACCGCCCCGGAAGGATATCACAATTTTTTTATAAAATAAAAACATAAAAACTACCAACAAATTATTCAAAAACATTGATTTTTCTAAAAATACAATCAAAGTTAAATAACGTGTTCCGTAAATGCATTTTTCAAACTTTTCCTTGATTTGCTTCCTTGCTAATCCGGATGCAGTATTAGATGAACATGACTAAAAGGTTTAATCAAGGCATATTGCATAATAGAGAAGCGATAAAAGGAGAAATGTTAAGAAGCAATGCTTGCAGATTTTTGTTGGTTGATTTGCCGTAAAAACCTTTAAAAAATATGAAAAGAACGAAAACTTCGAAGTAAAATGTAACTAATAGCAAGCTTATAGATTATTTAATTTATTTTAAGGTCTTGGGACTATGTCTTTGATTTTTTTTTTAGTTATTAAATTTAAGATTTAAATTAAAAGCTAAAAATGCGTTTTAAAAAATATTATAACACAAAAACTAGACGTTATACATATTTTTTGATTGAATATCCTTATTCAGAAGTATCAAATTAATAAAAATCGTGTGTAATAATTTAAAGGGGCAAACGAAAAAAAATTGCAGACCAGTGTAATTTGGTAAAGTGTCAAATAAAAAAGGTTTTTAAAATCGAGTGAGCATTTTTAGTCGGCAACGTTTATTGTCATCAGTATTCGCGTGGTAAAAACTTGAGAAAAAATCCATCCCAAATAAGAACTAAATGCTAAATTGCTTTCAAGTCCGCAGAACGGACAATAAAATAGTCAAAGTTCATAGAAGAAAGTTTATCACCGAACCATAATTTAAGCGTCCATTTTAATATTATATTGGGTACAGTTTCTCATAAATGTTAAAAAGCTATTAAGGTGCAAACTGACATTTATATTTTGCGTAAACATTACCATTAATTTACATATGTACACAAATATTTTAAATATATAAATAGAAGCTGTAAGTTTAGACGCGTTTTGTCTAGTCATTTTCAGACTATACTCTGGTCCTGATAAAAAGATTTTCTGCCAGTAAAAATACGTATTAACGAAGTTTTTAAGTTTGTGGGATGGTCCACATTGGCTCTGAACGACTCAAATATAGTTATCAAGATGCGATTTTCGTAGATTGGCACCCATCAAGATGCGATTTTCGTAGATTGGCACCCCCCACCCCCATCCCCTAATCTTACCTGAGATTTATGGGAATGCGAAAAGATATTATTTCTCAAACTGAAATTGATTTTGTACGCAATTATAAATAATTTTAAAGAACAAACAAAAACATAAGGCCAGATTTACCTCGACCCTCCCTAAATGTCTTACGTAATTTAAGGACGCCTCTTTATACATCTCCGTATACACGTGACCAATCAAAAATAGGTTACGTAAGTTAATTGCACCCATGCAAACGTACTATAAAATATCTTTAAAATAATACATTTTCTCTTTTTTAAACAAGAAATATTACCATTTTGGAAATAGGAGAAATAGGTATTATTATTTGGAAAAAAACGAATAAAAAATGTTCTCTATTACTTGGACGATTTTATTTACTCTTCATACATAATTTTAAAAATTACATTTAGTCTCAGCCTTACACCGATACTTCGGCCTCGGGAAGGGCCAGTATACTAAGAACAAGCTCCCTTCTCGCATCTTGGAAAGATCTCATGCGGTCCTGAACGGTCCTTACCTCATCAAGCTCAATAAAATCGAGTTGGGCCATGGATTCGTTCATTACTTTGTTGTGCAATTCCTCTGGAATAGGAGTTGAGGGCGCCCCCATGTATTTCTCGTAAACTTGTGATAACCCCTTCATTGATTCAGGCGTATAGTCCAGAGATACTGGAATTCGTCGAGAATCATCTATCATGTCACTAAGATCACCAAAGGAGGCGCTCCTGTCGGAATCAGATTCAGGTGGCCTGCGAGCTGGAGGTGGTCTTCGTTGCGGTGCAGGTCTGGGCGGTGGAGAGACTCTACGTGGTGATGGAGCTCTAGGAGGAGGAGATGGAGCCCTTGGAGACGGAACCCTTGGAGATGGAACTCTTGGAGACGGAGCTCTTGGAGAAGGGCTAGCGCGTGGAGAGGGAGGAGGAGGACCACTTGGTGTGTAATCGCCGCGATAAGGGGAAGGAGGAGGAGCAAAGATGTCTCTACCCATTCTTATTGGAGACAGCCGAGGGCTGGGAAAGTCAGTGGCGGGGTTTGTTCTGCATGCAACTGGTGTTGAAGATGGGACATAATCGAACTTTCCAGATACTTGGGATTGACTATAAGGCGTATCATCCCAATAGGAAGATCCAGCTGGGGTAATATCGCTGGCGTTAACTTCACGTGGTCCGCATCGGCGTGGTCCATACTGGTCTAAACTGTATTTGTAGTTACGTCGTTCTTCCTGAACAGGACTTAATGGAGGCATACCCAGAGCCACCAAGTCATCGCCTATTCGCCGTTCAAATTTATTTTCTGGGTTTGTTAACGGTGGGTAATATTTTGCAGATTTATTAAATCGAGCTTGGAGTTTCGCTATAAGCACCCTGGAATCTTCACAGGCTTCGGGGATGTCGATCACATTGTTTTGATCAGGTTCAAGGGTGCCCTTGGGTATAATAATCCTTCTGGGTGTGTCCCCGCCATCGGCCATGTTCGAATTTGGATTTTTTACAGTTGGTTTGAAATTAATTACAAATAATTTTGTGAAAGTATCTGAATATTTTTAAATGATCACTGAAATTTGACAATATTGGTTTAAAAGTTCATGGAAATGTCAGTGTCACAGGTTTATACATTGTTAAACCGGCAGACCAAGGCTTGTTTGTTGTAGAAAGTGTTGTTGGATGTACGAGGTAGCATGCATGTTGGCGGAAAAATTATTAAACGAAATGGTGACCTAATATACAGGGTATTTCATTTTAAAAAGTTTACTTCTTTATTCTTCCTAACTTTTTGATATTTATTTGTTTTATTTGTTATGCTCTAAAGATAATAGATAAAAAGACTATGAAACCTTAGAAGTTTTTTTATCTTTTTTAGTTCTGGTTAGTATAATTGTAAGTGTGTGGCAAAATATTAATAAAAACCCTGTACGCCACTGATATGTGTGCAATTTATATTTTCTTTAAATTAAGCAAATAAAAGCCCTTTCATGGTACCAATATTATATATTTGAGCAGCTAAATAACCTCATACTAGTGCTTCTTTAAACAGGCAAACAGTTGTTCTGTAATCGGAATTGCAGGTGCGACTATTTTCTTTTCATTTAATGTATGCATTTTTAACACATGTGACAAATTTGAGATTTTGAGCGTGAAATTCCTTCATCTTTTTTGTACAAAATAGATATACCCTATTTAAATCGTTATCTTGGACCGCTTTTCATAAAATCGCATTTTAAATCCAGTATACCAGCATTTTGTATGTAAAGCCGTGTCCTTACTTGCTTCTCAACATTGTTATCAACAATGTTATCTAACATGTTTTTAAAATTAAAGAAAAAAGTAACAAGTTATTTGTTTTTTCAACATGTATCTGCAACAAGTTTTTGTAACATGTTGCTCAGTAAGGACACGGCTTAATTATAAAAATCCATTTTTAAAGAAAGTTATTAAAATATGGTAACATTATAAAAAAATGGTGTTTATCTCTATTATAAAGTTTAAAAGGCTCACAAACACCATTTTTAATAATTTTCACCACATTTTAATGATTTAAAAAAAATAAAAATTATTACATACAAAATTCTGGTTCTGTATGTCTGAATTTTAAATGCGATTTTATGAAAAACGGTCAAAGATATCGATTCGAATCAGATATATCACAAATATTTTCATTTTTTGTAGAAAAAAATAAAGGAATCAAACTGTCAAACCAAAATGTCAAATTTGTCAACTGTGTTAAAAATGTAAACATAAAATAAGTAAAAAAGCCTAACCCTGTATAATCTTCACTTAGGCCGTGTTACCACAGGCCACTTTTGAAGTTGATATGGGCTACAAAAAGTGGTTGGTCTACTGTCGCCAGCTTGTAGTTCCGTTTTCCAACAATGCTGAAATTTTTGTGGTCAGATTGGATACTATGGAAATACTTTTGTGGTCTATATCAACTTCAAAAAGTGGCCCGTGGAAATACGTCCTTACTGAACAGCCGTTTACCTATGGAAAGAAGCGTTAGTATAAGGATTGTTAGTTACTCAAATATCATTGGTATTGTGGCAATACTTTTAAAGCTATAATTAAAATAAGTTTTTTTTATATTCTAACTTTAAAGGTCAATATCTCCCTAACGAAGTGCGATAGACCTTTTTTTTAACACGCTTTTATTAGCTTGGTTGTATGTATGTATGTATGTATGTATGTAACGGAATCTTTAAGCTTAATTTTCACCAACTTCCAGCGATTCGATTTCTTTGAAACTTTGCACACGTATCAAGGACCCATGACAATGCAATAATCTGCAAACAGTATCCCGTTATCCTGATTAGGATCGTCCAGGATAAATAAATTCCTTTATAGATTTTCTGTAGGAGAGTAACAGAGAAAGAGCTAGTGCGCGATCTGCGCATGCGTGCAGTTTCGGACGTACTCTCAGCATAAGGCTGACAGAAACTTGTTCGGAGTAGTTGCGTTCTGAAACCCCATGCAACAGTAAAGCTTTAAATGAAATGATTAGATTACGAAATAGTTCGTGAAACATTTCAATATCACATGTCTGCAGAAAACTAATTGATATATCGAACTAAAAAATGAAAAATAAATAATAGTTTAAAAAACTAAAAAAACACGCTTTTATATGCAACCGAACTAAAAATTAGAAAATAATTTTTCATTACAAAGAGTTTGTATTACAGTAATAAAAGGTCAAACAATGAATCATAATTATATACCTCAAAATAGAATTATAATAAAATTTAAGATAATAACAGAATAATTCACTTCAGAATAAAAGCGTGGGGTGCTTAATATATTAAATGTTATAATTATTTCATTTGTAAATATCTATGAGGGAAAAGTTATGAAAAAAAATAGTAAAATGCACCCCACGCTTTTTACTCTGAAGTGAATTATTCTGTTATTATCTTAAATTTTATTATAATTCTATTTTGGGGTATATAATTATAATTCATTGTTTGACCTTTATTACTGTAATACAAACTCTTTGTAATGAAAAATTATTTTCTAATTTTTAGTTCGGTTGCATATAAAAGCGTGTTTTTTTAGTTTTTTTAAACTATTATTTATTAAGATGAAGTACTAACATTATTTTGACTCACTCTATCACCCCTATTATTATATCCTTATCTTTACGAAAACTCTGTATACGACATTTTAACTTTAGAAAATTTAAAATATGTATTATTTTAAACATATTCCACATAAATCATTATAGATTCTAAAAATCTTAATGATCTTAGTTTATTGGCAACAGCCAACAGTAATATATCAACACCTGTAATTATTTGTTATTAAACAAATATGCAAATTATTGTTACGGGCAAATCCCACCTCAAACATTTACCTGTTAAAATAATAAGCAAACGCAAATACACAATATGAAAGGAGCGTTGCCATATTTATCTCGTTTAAAATGCAAATAACATAAATACTGAATTTAGTGTCAATAAATAATTTTTCTCTAAAATTAAATTATTGATAGTGTTTCAAAATGATGTAGGTTCAAATTTTCATGACATTTGACGTGATAACTATTTAACAAAAAATAAACCGGCTTCAAAAACATTAATAAAACCCACTAAAAAGGTAAAGATAATAAAAAAATAAATAAATAAAAAAAGAAGTCGGGTAATAACATATGGTATTAAAGTATTAAAAGCTTTTGTTGATACAGGGTGATTCAAAATCAATCACGAAACTAAAGGGGTAGATTCTACTTGGCAAAATAAGGGTAGAGCTTCATATAATTTTTTTCAAAATGTCATTCGTTTTCGAGTTACAAGCCACAAGTTCAATTTTTATTTTGGTTTTTTGCCATATTGCATTTATTTTTTAACCAATCCAGTTGATATTTGGCACACAAATCGAGCTTGGCAGATTCTAAAATTTTAAGACAAAAGTACTTTTTTTAAATACCGCCAGAGGGCACTTTACCTAAAACTTAAAATTGATTTACATCATAACTTTTATTTTGACAGATATCGCAAAGCTGGGGGCGCCATTTTATAGACAATCAAAAACTTAAAAATAAGGTACTCTTTATTAAAGTCGATAAACTTCACCGTTTAGGCACCAATGGACATCAAAGTTTTCATCAATTTTAATCAAATTACCTACATACATACAGGGTGTCCAGTAACTCAACCGACAAACTTAACCAAACGATTATACAACAAAAATAAGAAAAAACTTCATATAAACATAAGTCCTAAACGTCTTAGTTTTCAAACTACGGTGTATTAAAAATTAAAAAAATAGTTTTTTTAAATATTTTTTGTTAAATATTCAAAAAAAAAAAGTTTTTTTAAATATTTAACACACCGTAGTTAAAAACCAAGACGTTTAGGACATATGTTTATTTGAAGTTTTTTTCTTATTTTCTGTTGTAGAGTCGCCCCGTAAAGTGTGTCGGTTGAGTTACTGTACACCCTGTATGTATGTAGGTAATTTGATTGAAATTGATGAAAACTTTGATGTCTATTGGTGCCTAAACGGTGAGGTTTATCGACTTTAATAAACAGTACTTTATTTTTTAAGTTTTTGATTGTCTATAAAATGGCGCCCCCAGCTTTGCGATGTCTGTTAAAATAAAAGTTAAGATGTAAATAAATTTTACTTTTTAGGTTAAAAAACTTTTGTCTTAAAATTTTAGAATCTGCAAAGCTCGATTTGTGTGCTAAATATCAACTGAATTGGTTAAAAAATAAATGCAATATGGCGAAAAAACTAAAATAAAAATTAAACTTCGACCTTGTAACTCGAAAACGAATGATATTTTTGAAAAAAATATATGAAGCTCTACCCTTATTTTGTTAAGTAGAATCACCCCCTTAAGTTTCGTTATCGATTTTTGAATCACCCTGTATATGGTATTAAAGTATTAAAACCTTTGGTTAATAAAGTTGTAAATATAAAATGAACCAACTTTTAAAAAAATTATACAACCCACTAAAATGGTAAAAATAATAATACAAAAATTAAGTCGGTAATAACATAATATGGTGTTAAATTTTAAAATGCTTTTGTTTATAAAGTTATTACCATTAAGTAGTTTAGCACATTTGTTATTACCCGAATTCTTTTTTTTTTAATTATATTTAACTTTTTAGTGGGTTTTATTTTATTTTATTTGTTTTGAAGTCGGTTTTTTTGTTCGTTTTTTAATTTATTATTATTACTAGTAAATCGGTAAACATACACTAAAAAACACTACTAGTACCTCTTTTAGTTCGGTGAAAAGGGTAAATTTTCCCCAAAATTTGTCGATTCTAAATGCGCCCCTGTTCTCTTCCTTTTTAACCGACTTCATTCTTTATTTTCTTAGCATATACCTACTAGAGGCAGCTTTGCCGCAGGAACAACGTACGACAGAGAGAAAAAAGATCTAGTACTCTCTCCAGATCCTGGCTTGGTTTTTTATGAGACCACCGCGGAAATACCTTCTTTTAAATAAAAAAATAATAAAATCAGTTTACAACAGTAGACATGTCGTTTTCTTTTTTAATAAAAAGTAAATATTAATAAAGGAAATTATAACAAAATGTATTTTTAGGCCCAAAAAGAGTTATAATTTAACACATTTAGAATTTTAGTTTTAAGAGCTTTAATGTCAAAAATACATACAGGGTGTTCATTTTAAAAGTTACCGCTTAGTTATCTGCGAAAAAGACAGATTGAGATAATTGCCGAAACACGTCAAGACATTTATTGAGGGGGAACGTTTTTTACAAAAAATTGGACGACGCTGCTTCATCCATCTAACCACCAGGGCCCCCACCCCAAAATTCTTAAATGGGAAGGAGGGGTGAGTGATACATCATCCAAAGCTCCTGACGAGTACTTTATAACTCTAAAATATAAAGTTAATATCTTTACCTACTACAAAATGGCTGTACTTTAAATATTACCCAAATACTTGATTGAATGGCCGTATTTCCGAAACTATACCCTGTTTCGTTGCAAGAGAGAGTAATAAATCATTTAATTTTATGGCAATTCGCTTTCTGTGTTAGTCCGAGTATAAATATTTTTCTTCAATTCTACCTGTAATGTACTGATAAGGCATTATAATTTTAGGCCGGCAGACTCCGTTCTAATATTCGTCAACCTCTTGGGTTAAATACAAAGGAATAACAGATGTTTACCTGTATTTACGTGGGAATAATGTGATAAAAACCTTGACAGTGGCGGTGCGCTTGAGTTTATTTTTGGGAACTTACCCTTTTTAAACAGTTTAGGTAAAATGAAAATCTTGTTTCTTTTATATGTGTAAAAAATTATTTTAAAATTTATAGTATATCAATATTGTACAGTTGGTATAATTATAGTTAATAATAACCATTTTAATAATACACATTAAAAATGCATAGTCAAAAAATAATTATTTAAAATATAATCTATACCTAATTAAATATGCTACATAATCTACATCTAGTTATTCACATTCTTCCATATCTGACATACTATCACTACTTGAGTCATATATGAGTCTACTTGTATAATAATTAGAGGTTCAACAGTTGTATCTACTATTATATCCAAAGACCACATTTTATTTTCTACTTCTAATACATGTTCGACACATTTTTTCCAGTTTTCTGGGGAAGCATTAGATATGGCAATTTGAAATAGTTGTTTTTATATCTACTAGTTTAAACGTAGTATTATTTCTGGCTACTTCACCTTTCACTTGTGCCCATCGCTTTTTTGGTGGAATTATACCTCCCTCTTTTCTTGTTTAAAAATTCTGTAAATTGTCGCTTTTTCCACCCCAGTCATCAACGCACATTTTTGAACACAATCGTCCACACTTAAATTAGAGTTTTGATCATTTCTAATACAGGGTGCGGCAGAATGGACTCCCACATTTCATCAGGCTAGAACATCGGTAATGGGAGTTGGACATTGGTGGGGATGGTCACATTCGCTTGGGCGATTGATAAGGTTTGTTACTAGGCGCTATGTCTTGGTCTGGTGACCAACGTGGATTTGTTATTGAGCTATTATTCAAAAATGACGAATGTGTCACCGCGTCGAAAAGAGTATTTTGTACGCGCTTCCTGCCTCCGAATGCCTCTGTTCCAGACCGGAAAACAATTTTTAAATGGGTTGCTAACTTAAGGGCAACTGGTTCTTGACTTTCCTAAATCAAGACAGCGATCCGAGATGAAACTGCTGCTATTCCTCAAGACATGGTGATAAAAGTGATGCGGAACTTCTAGGAACGCCTTCGCATGTGTGTCGCTGCTAACGGCCGTCACTTACACGATATAATTTTGAAAACATAGTTAAAAAACCTTAAAGTGTGCTCTTTTTGAAAATAATAAAAGTTTAGCTTCATATTTTATAGTAGACTTTTATTTGCTACCCAAATGTGGGAGTCCATTCTGCCGCACCCTGTATAATCGAATACGTTTTTAACAATCTGCTTTTCAGTTAAATGGCCGAGACATGCGCGTTTCTGCGGAGAAGCCATTTTTACAATACTGTAATACTTTGAACAATACTCTAACAATTTATAACCACTCAATTGCACATACGGAAAGATACTAAAATATATATAAAATTTATAATCCTTATTTAACGCAATTCGGTGTATTTCTACCTGTTCTTTGCACAGAGACTGGTGCGCCTATGGTTTACAACCTTCTAACCGTCCCGAGACATTTTATTACTATCTCTTGCAAAAAAATAAAGTTTAATAAAGTTAGATCTACTTTAATGTGGCATTTTCTAAAGCTTTTACTAGTGATAATTTACAGGGTAGGATAAAAAGAATTAATTTTTAATGAGGCACCCTGTATATTATATTACCAATAATGAGATCTTTAAAGAGCTTTAAGAAAATACCATCTTAAGTACATTTTACTTTATTAGTTTAAAATATGACCATCCCAATCAGGTGTTTAGGTAATTTTTAAAGTACCGCCATGTAGTAGGTAAAGATGGGTCCACATTTAATTCATTCTGAAAGCGATGCTGCCAAGTACAAAATATAATAAAGTAAACAAACTCTTTTGTGAATAATAATTTATTGCAGCAAAAAATATTCAACCCGACTGGTTTCTAGTACCACGCAACGTGCCACCGGTTTTATAGTAGGACAGGGGCGAAATAAGAGGATGTTTTTAAGTACGTGATAAGTGTTTTAACAATGTTTGTTTTTTATTATTTATCTAAAAATATTTAATCAGGTTCTGTCGAGGCTATGTGCATTCGAAAAGGTTTGTTTACTTTATCATTTTTTGTATCCTTTGCGGTATTGCTTTCAGAAAGAAATAAATGTGGACCCATCTAAAGATATTGACCTTATATTTTAGGGTTATAAAGTACTCATTAAGCTGTATCACTCGACCCCCTTTTCATTTAATAATTTTGGGGTGGGGGCCCTGCTAGGGGTTGAAGGGACGCCGTCCATTTTTGTAAAAACGTTCCCTCTCAATAAATATCTTGATGTGTTTCGGCGATTTTCAGAAATCTGTGTTTTTCGCAAATAACTGAGTGGTTACTTTTTAAATGAACACCCTATATGTACATGTACATATGTATAACATTATACTTTTAGATTTTTTAGTTTTGATGAATATAAGCAGATACTAACAATAATATTTGCCCCTTTAATTAAATAAAATTAGAAAAGCTTTAATATTGGTGACTTTTTGGTATAACTCGGGACATAATAATGAATCTTGGCAACAATGTAATAACGAATCCTTTTTCGTCCTTCGAATCGACATTAAAAATGTCCAAAACCATTAACGATAAACTTTGACCTTTGATTGCAATTGCGGTTTAAACCTGCAAAATGGGTCGCATGCATTTTTTCATTACTACTCCTTTCATTTTAACCGAATTATCAACTGCTTTATGAACAATAAATAGACCAGAAAGTCGGAACTATTAAATGATAAACCCAATTAAAGATAAAGATTGCTTTGGTCGGTCATTAGCATATAATTGCTCACAGTAACCTGCAAAGAAAATATTATTTCAGATATTTAATTAATTTTGTTATATTATTTTACGTTTAAAGCGAAAACGTAAAACATATTTGCTGGGTAACATTAATATATCCCAAACTAATAAAGATTGACATAGCAAATATGTTTTTTTTAAAGCCTTTGACGATCTTTATATTGGTGATATAACATGCAAGGTGTCTCTGTTTAAAAATATCCTTTTGTGTCCTACCCCTGTATATCTTAAAAGATAATAAAAAAAAATATAATTAATTTAAACCGGAAGAATTAAACCCAATAAACTAAATTTTTGTTAACGTGTAGGATAAAAAGAAAATGTCAAGTTGGTATAATATATCAAGTTTCAAAAATTTTTGTGGAAACCTACTGTATATTTTGTGGAAAACCTGGTCAAATCGCGGACAAAGTGCCCCATGTTAACAAGCTCTTAGGATATTTAAATCAAAAATTGGTTATTAAAAGCAGCAGAGCGAAACAAATGGCGTTCCTCTTGCACACTTTCCGCGTATGTTATAGCTCAAAATATTAGTAAAAATTAAAATTATTGTATATTTTATTTTATTTTAGTAAAATAGGCTACGTACAATTAATAGCACCAAAATTGTAATGGTTCTAAAATAACTCCCACTTTCTTAATATTTTTTAAGCTATTTATAAGTAAATATCTCATTTACTTGTTTGTTTTGTAGTTAGACATGTATTTTTTTTCGTTTGCTGCGTTGAGGTATAAAAAGTGTACCACCCCCATAAAGGTAAAATAATACAAAAAAATAAAAATACATAAAACTTTTATAACTATTTGAACCTGTTGATATTAATATATTTGTATTTTTAAAATTAGAAAATTTCTCCTACACTAGGGCCTTTTTTCTTGGTTTTTCTTGCTCCTCAAAGAGATAGCGGACCCCACCTAATCTAATGGATTTTGGGTCCCAGTCAAATGGCTAAAAATATAGTATGTTGTAGTTCTCGACTTTCTTGATCAAAAGTATTTATCATTGGCCAAACTTGATCCCGTATGATTAGTTTTTACATATATACAGCAGATATTTTGACTGAAACTGCGGGATATCCTCAGTTAATTAATAAAGATAAAACCTTGTGGTTTTTGCGAAGAGTCTAGCTACTTTTGATAAAACAAAAAGATGCCATACGCAAAGCAGTTAAAACTCTCTTGGTTTTTGAGCTATAGGGCGATATTGGAAATATTGCATTCTAGGATACATCGCTATTTTGGTACGTATGGTTAAAAACGGGGTTTAAACCAAACAATAACTTCAGAGAATTTTCCTCAGATCGACTTAAAGTTTTGAGAATATATTCTTTAAATGTTTAACAATGAAGATAAGATAAAAAAATAACTTGATTTACAAACCTGCCCACCCCCTTAAATATATATCTTATGAAGTAAAATGGCAAGGAATTTTCTCCAGGCAAACTCTTGAAGCGCTATTTTCTCAATAGTTATGGAAAATGCACATACCGGTGTTTTGCCATTGACGTGGCAAAAACAGTATGATCCTAAATATAATTGTGTTTTGACATATTGACCAATGTTGGGTTTTTTCATGAAGCACCCTGTGTCTAAAGGCTACGGTCAATTTAATTGACTTAATACTTTCCAGTTCCTTTTAGGATTTATACGCCTCCAAATTCGGGTTAGATGATCCCAAAATCACTATATTCAACTGTAAATATTAATAACAAGCCTTTACTTTAGTTTAACCGTTAAATGTCCTAAAGCTATCATATTGGTACCACGTGTAAGTGCGGTATGGAAAATAAAAAAATAAAATACAGTAAATTACTTCGTCAATTAATAGGTAGAAAACCTATTTCCAAAGAGAGAAAATATGATTCCTAAACTGAAATGGTTCTTTTTTTTTAATTTCTGCTTTAAATTTAGCTTATCGGTCCAAAAATTAAATTTTAAACACCTTTTATAAATAACTTTTTTTAGATATCATTCCAACTAACATCACTGTTTTATATGTTAATTTAATTTTAATTATTATCCCCCAACCGACGCCCGTGAGCGGGATGTCAGTAAGCTACTAGATAAGCAGAGGTGATTGTCAAAATGTTTTGAATAATTTTTAAAAATAAATCCATGTGTCCAACTTTTTGGAGGTCACTGTATATCTTGGGAACTATTCATAGAATCATGAGTTGGGGCCAATAATAACTTTTGATCAGAAAGTCCGGAACTACAGAACACCAAATTTTTAGCCAATTGACTGGGACCCAAAATCCATAAGGTTAGTACGGGGTCCTCTTATAACCTGGACTTCCTGTAATATGTATACTTACTATACAGAATCAGCTAAATGAACTTGTTCATAGACAATGTGTGGAACGGAGATAGTCTAACGGGAAGGCCGGCATGTAAACATTTGGGATTGGGTGACTATTGGTTGCTTGTTTTGTTATTGCATTACTTGCCGATATATCTATAAAAATAGCTGATACGGTATGAAAAACCCGTAAATAATTTTTTTATATAATTAATAGGGCTGGCAAAAACTGAGTATTAAAAATCGGTTTAAAACCGAAAACTTACATATTTGCCGCCCGTTTATTTTCGCTGCCCCTTTCTTTTCTTTCATTCTTGAAATAATTTTGAAAGACCAAAAGAAAAAATAAAGTCCTTACTTTCATTTCTTTCAATTCTACGCCATAGGCTTTAGCCTACTACCAGCCTTTTGGTGGTAAATACGCCACCGTATATACCGCAATCAACCAAAAACCTATTAATTCATATTCGAAGAAACCGCTTTTCGATTTTGGTCCGATTATCCGAAAACCGGTATTCGAAAAACGATTATCCGAAAAACCGGTATTTGAAAACCGCTTTTTTAAAACCGGTTAACCGATATTCGAAAACCGGTTTTCAAATACCGGTATTCGAATACCGGTTTTCGGTTTGGCCAGAACCGCGGTTAACCGAAACCCGGTTGAACCCGGTTTCGGTTGCCAGACCTAATAATTAACGAGGTTGGTGAGGTACTAATTACTTTTGGATCATTAGGATCTTGAATGTTAAAAGCATTTATAATTAGCTCTAGAGGACCTATTAGTGTACATTACTTGTCTGAAAATGAACATTCTTACACTCGTGAATAAAGGAAAATTTACCAAAGCGGATTTGTTGTGTCTACAGTTCCACCTAATCAACTCAAGCAAAACTTATGGCTTTATATAAAATTACTCAGACCGCCGACTGTTAACCATTCTTTGCTTTATTTAGGTTGTTAGACAATCTAATATTTTTCCACAATTAATTTAAGGCACTAATCTAAAATGGTGCAATTTCTGTAAATATTTTTCGTCATTTTGGATCTAGGTATCCATTCTTTTCAGCTGATTGAACATTGCGTTTCTTATTCTAAAGCGCGGAAAGGTTATTAAAAAAAATAGCCCAACTAAATTTTCAAAGATTCATAAATTCATTATTTTTGAAAACACCTTAGCTTTGTTCCATTTTTCTAAAGGAGTATAATATATAATATGTTTAATTTAAAATAAAGCGAAGTTTTTTGATATATGAAAATCGTTTTCTGGGGTAACTTTTATTCTATAATACTAACAGCCAATTTTATTTGATACATCATGGTATATTGCTTGTTTTTGATAAGCTAAACCTAATAAATATTTATTTATTTTTTCAGTGTCAGATGCCGAATTCAAACGTGTTTGCGAGGCATTCAAACGTCTAACCAACGGAGGTACCCTACTAGGCCAAGCAGCGTTCGCCCAGCATGTCCTTGGCGAGGGGTACCTCCCGATCGTCGAGAAGTTATACCTTGCCTGCGGCGGGGCCCTAGGGAATAGCCTTGAGGGATTTGGTCTGCGGACTAGTCTTGTTGACGAAAGGATCACAAGATGAGAAAATCAAGTAAGTGTTTTTTTATGTTTTTTTTTACATTATACAAGATATCCAGAAACTCCCCTAGCGGCAAACTTTAAAGAATGATTCCCCAACGAAAACTAAGAAGAAAACTTTATATAAACGTATGTTAACGTTTTTGGTACTGCAGGGTGTTAAAATTTGTACTAGTAACTTTTTTCATACCCCAGTCATCTTAGTTAAATTAAAGGGTCAATCTCGGAATCTCACGGAAAAAGCTGAATATCTGTACATACCTTTATTTTGGTACAAAAATACTCTCTAAAAATCCCCTATGATACCGTGTAAGGATATCGTAATATGACAGGTCAAATGTCAAAAAACCAGTTTTTTGCGAATATTTTGTTTTCTTTACTTTTAATTGCATTTATATACAGGGTGATTCAAAAATTGATCACGAAACTATAAGTGATTCTACTTGACAAAATAAGGGTAGAGCTTCATATAATTTTTTTTCAAAATGTCCTTTTCGTTTTCGAGTTACAAGCCGTCAAAGTTCAATTTTTATTTTGGGTTTTTCACCATAATGCATTTATTTTTAACAAATCCAGTTGGATATTTTGGCACACAAATCAACCTTTTTTTTAATTTCTTAACACCTCGTAGTTCAAAACTAAGTGACGTTTAGGAAATATGTTATTATATTAATAGTATTATTATATGGTGCTTATTATTGCTGTATGTAGAATCGCCCTGTCTAAAGTTTGTCGGTTGAGTTACTGGACACTCTGTATGTATGTAGCGTAATTATTGATTGAAATTGATAAAAAACTTTGATGTCTATTGGTGCCTAAACGGTGAGGTTTATCGACTTTAATAAAGAGTACCTTATTTTTAAGTTTTTGATTGTCTATAAAATGGCGCCCCCAGCTTTGCGATATCTGTCAAAATAAAAAGAGTTATGATGTAAATAAATTTTAAGTTTAAGGTAAAGTGCCTCTCTGGCGGTATTTAAAAAAATAACTTTGTCTTAAAATTTTAGAATCTGCAAAGCTCGATTTGTGTGCCAAATATCAACTGGATTGGTTAAAAAATAAATGCAATATGGCGAAAAAACCAAAATAAAAATTGAACTTTGACGGCTTGTAACTCGAAAACGAAGGACATTCTGAAAAAAATTCATATGAAGCTCTACCCTTATTTTGTCAAGTACGAATCACCTCCTTAAGTTTCAAGGTGATCGAGTTTTAAATCACCTCGTATATTATAAAAAGCTGTAGAACACAAAATTTCTTTACTAAATATAATTCTAGGCCTTTTTTGTCAGACCAACGGATCCGATAATAGAGGGCACAGAGTGTAAAGCACGTAATCAATCGTGATTTCTAGTCTAATATGTCATCTTTTGAGTATTTGCTGGCATTTTCGGACATAATAAAATTTCATTTGAAAAATGTTTTATTTTCTTGCATTTTATACAGTGTTAAGAGGAACACATTACTTTAAAATAACCCTGTATAAAATATTTTATACAGGGTGATCATTCTTAAGTTGGTCATCTATTGCTAACTCTTCATTATTGACTGGAGATACAAAGTCGGTTAAATTGTTAAAGTTGTAGTACTTCCGCTAATTAACGTGCTGCCAATCCAAAACAAAAATTAAACATTAGGGTTTTGATTTTTAAACAATTTTTTTAATGGAACACCCTGTATATTATATCACAATTCAAAAGATCTGTCAAAGAGCTTTAAAAAAGTCCACATGTGATATATTCAATTTTTAGTAGTTTCTGGAAATATGGCCATTCTTGGGAATTTAATAGTAAACCTGGTATTTTTAAATAAAACTCTGTATATTACATTACTCCTGTATATTACATTACCATTAAATAGATATTTTAAAGAGCTTTAAGAGTACCATATTTGATAAGTCCATTTCTCTATAGTTTTAAAAATATATAAATCTGAAAATTATGTTAGGTCATCTAGTCAGCTCTATAGGCAGTTTAGTGATCGAAGATATAAAATAGACATTATATCATTTATATCTACTATTTTTTAGATTAAGATGGCTATATTTTCAAAACTATAAGAGGCAGACATATCAACGACAAATATCTATTTAATGGTGATGTAATATACAAAGTGTTTTATTTAAAAAATTCCGGTTTACTATTAAATTCCCAAGGATGGCCATATTTCGAAACTACTTAAAAAATTTATAAATCACATGTGGACTTTTTTATAGCTCTTATATAGATCTTTTGAATGGTAATATGAAAATACAGGGTGTTCCATTTAAAAAAAGTACGTTTTTGTAATAAATCGAAAACCCGATGTTAAATTGTTTTTTGGTTGGCAGCACGTTAATCAGCAGAAAAGAGTACTACAGCTTCGAAGTCGGTCTATATAGGGTCGCGACATTCGGCCATATTGCTTTAACGTGTTATGACGTCACATCTTCCATTTTTCGGCCATGGTGCCGGAGATGTACAGTTTATTGTATTAGTAGAACAACCGTTTACACAACAGTTTTTAATTATTATTAAGTTGTAAATTCTTTTACTTTAAATAAAAAACATTTAGAATAACATCTTTCAACAAATATCACTTCCAAAACAATGCAAAATGAAATGCACAAATTCTAGAGGCGACTAGATTGATCATCAGCTTTGATTTTACCCAGTCGTGCCCAACTTTTCTTCCTGTGGAGTGCCCTTCCTCCTGCATCTTCAACCTCGAACCGCCTAAAAGCTGAGGATATGTCGCAACACTTATAAATATAAACTAAACTTGCTGCAGCTTGCTCAGCCGAAGGCAATGAAGAAGCTGGATAGATTGGCAAAGGAGGGGGCTGGTAGGGACAATGATAGGCCTGAGCCCCACTGTGGTATTCCATCATGCCAGGTAAGGTCATCCATTAGATCATGAATTGCGAGGTAATCACAAGACTGGTGGAGTGAGAACACCAGGACAGCGTCAGAGCGAAAGTGTTCATCAAGGCTTACTCGCCAGAATTTACAAAAGACCTTCTGAATTATAACCGGGGGCCAGTTTCCTGCTTGTGGAGTCTGATTAAACAGACCGGCTTGGATAACGTGCTCTAACCTATGGACGGAGGACACACAATAAACCTGAGCAGGTTGCGGTGTTAGAGGATGTGCAATCCACCTCCCAATCTAATCTAATCTTAATCTTGCTACAGCTTTGCACTTAATTTAACCAACTTCGTATCTCTAATAATAAGGAAGTTAGCAATAGTGCTGACTTGAATGATGTCCCTGTATAATATGTACAATTTGGCTTTGAACCCTTCATATAGTGGCAACATAAGTTAAAAAGATATTAAATTAATAAAACAGTGGCATTCCAGTTAAAAACAAGCACCCCCTTACAAGTCTGTTATTTAAGTATTAGTTATACAGTTTAAAAAATCCCTAAACACATCAACTTTTATTTGATTATGGTAGACAATGATTCTTCATGAATGATGCTATAAGAATTTCGGACTTCCATTGTCTTGATTTTAATCATTCAAAACAACGTTTCGGGCTGTCCTATCTCTGTCCGTTTTCAAGTGTAAACTAATACTAATTCTAATGCTACGAAGTATATATACTATTAACTTTTATTTTAGGGAGTCACATTTGTGTATTTGTATTACTTGGTTGGTTCTGGTTATTCCCTCCCGTCACCAATAAAAACGTAAAGTTCAAATGGAAAGGGGGTCATTTGTTATTTGGGATGTATTTTTTCTCGAAAACTACTAAACCGATTAAAAAAAAAGTAAAAGCTATTAAAAAGAGAATTAAAAACCCTTTAAGATAAGCTATTACTTGTCCCCCCTTTCTTCCATTTTGAACTTTTGATGTTTGTGTTGATGAGGGGAATAACCCTGAACAAAGTAAATTTTGACCACCACCTTCTAGATGTTTTGAATAATTGTACTATTTTATCCTGCCCCGATGAAGAATTCTCACCTGTACCGGTGGGTGGTTCCATCTAGCGCCGAACATATAACCAGTTAAAGTTTTCTGTTTTCTGTAATTTTACTGGCCTTAGCTACATATCCTAATAATCAACCCATTACACGTCTTTAAAATATGCGAGGTTAAAAATACTGTCAAGGTTTGACAACCTATTTTCTTTAAAGAAATGTTTACAAATGCTTTTTAAATTTAGAATGTTTTGCAGATTTTTTTTATAAAAAATGTAGTGTATTGTGTGTTCCAATGCTATTTCTTTTTAAACCATTTTAAACATTATGTTTGTAATGAAAATATCGATTTTAAAGAAGCATGGGATGTTAGGTCGCCGGTTTTAAAATTATCTTGTCCATAAAAGGAAAATTTTAAGACAAATATCACAAAGAGTTAATCAGAACTTCCCAATAAAGTTCATGTGGTGAATATGTGAGTTCTAATTGATTATTTTTAATTTGTTTTTGTTTTATTTTTATGATATTTATCTGTTTGTATAAACTCTCCCTTATTTAAAGACTTTTTATAACCAACTATATTTGATAACAATCAGATTTTTAAAGTTTGCAATCTTGAAATTAATACACAATTAGGTTTTTCTAATAAAAACATGCCAGTCTTTAAACAAATATTTATTGATTCCATTATTGGGACTTAAAGAATTTTTCAAAAAAAAAAAAAATAGTTTGTCACCAGTTTTGTATTTCAAAATCGTCAAAATGTGATTAATAGCTTTTTTTTCTACAAAAATGTTGTTATTATGTATCACCAACTATTATTGAGATATATTTTTTAATAAAAGACTGTGTTAGTAGTTTTGTCAGTCTTGTTGTGTTTCTTGGAGTATAGTTCTGCTAATAATGGTTTCGCATTTATTTAGCTATGCTTAGACTTGGCTTAACCATGGCCAAGAGCAGAAAATTTAGCGTTGGTCATTAAAGTTATTTATTAGATAAGTGAGTTATATTACATATAAGTCACGCAAGAAAAGTTTAACTCTCGAGCCCGAAGGGCGAGAGAGTAATTTTCTTAAGTGACTTATAATGTAATAACTCACGTGTCTAATACAAAATTTTATCCAACACTTTCGTATAAATCGTTTTTAATATCGAAAATAATTTGAAAACGTCATCCATTATTTGTTACTTGTCATTGTCAACACCAGCAACAAAATTTTGTATTGTCTATAATTCACTAGTGAGCTAAAGGGTACTTTAGCTCACTAGTGACTTATAGTACACTTTATATCCTCAAAATCTGATCAATTATGTAGATATTATATGTAAGTGTTGGATAAAATATATTTATCCAACACTGTACATATAATATCTGCATAATTGATCAGTTTTGAGGATATAAAGTGTACTATAAGTCACTAGTGAGCTAAAGTACCTTTGTCACTGGTTATAGACTTTAACTCACTAGTGAATTATAGACAATACAAAATTTTGTTGCTGGTGTTGACAATGACAAGTAACAAATAATGGATGACGTTTTCAAATTATTTTCTTCTTTTACTTTTTTAGCATCATTTAATTATTTAAGTAAAAGTACTTTGACATTTAGAAACAAATTGATTAGTAATTTTAACCTAAATTTTAAATTGTCACAATGTCATTTTAAAGTTTTGTGTAATGTATAGCTGGTTGTCTATAAGTTTATGTTGCTAAGGCCTGAAAACAAGGCAAAAGGCTGAGAGATCTATAACTAATACATCTGCTGCTTGATAGATGGAGTCACTCACCGGTGCAGCAATTACAGGTAGGTTGATGATCTTTTGGGGCAGAGAATGAGCCGTTAGTACAATTCTAACATCTAGAAGGCGGTGATTTTGACAAAAAAACATGTTCTTCAAAATTAAAAATTGACGTGTTTTAGATTTTTTTCATATCTAACTTTTAATTGGAATGCACTGTATATCATTAAAAATAATAAAAATATTTTTTGATGATTAACGAAAAAAAATTTTATCCCAGTTTGAAGTTTTATACTCTAGAAATTTTAATTGAATTGGTCATTGTTATTTTACGAGAAGAATTTAATATGTTGATTTTTATATCTTTTATAAATGTGATTAATTGAGTGAATTTTTTTATAGATAAAATGGGTAATACATTTCCTTTAAAGCGTTACAAAATTGGTCTTAAAGGAAAGAGGACCTTAATAACAACAAAAAATATTTGTTCAAAGTCGATAATACAGAAAGATACAGGTTGTCAAAGTAAAACAAAATATTCATAATTTATTTCACTTCAGTAAAACTTGGTATCTAGGGGTTTTTGACGCGAAAAATTTGAGATCCCATTTTAATTTTCATGTGTTTACAAGAGATTTATATAAGTTATGGCCACTAGGGATTTCTACTTATATATTTTTTACAGTGACATTAACATTTTTAATTTATAGATTTCTTTGGACTCTTTACTGCAACGACCCAGGAACATACATAACGCGCAGCGAGTTCCAGTCAGCTCTTCAAATCGAAGGCACTCTACCGCCCCCTGACGGAGGAACGCCAAAGCCAAATACCAACTGGGACCGTACGTTGATCTCTCTATTTGGTGTTGGTCAGGACAAGGTGGGATTCGAAGATTTCAAGGCCTGGATCAAGTATAATAGAGAGGCGACCATTTTGTCGAAATGGTAAGTTTGAAAGAAAGTTGAAAAAACAGCGCTTTGTAGCGTTTCTATTTGAAAACGATAGGTTTTGCTGATTTCTATAAAGGTCTCTTCTGAAACGGTTTTGCCAGACATAACAATATAGTAGTATTATTTAAAATATTTTTAGTGAACTAGAACTGCATAAAAATATGTTCATGTAGCACTTGTATAATTTTCCAAACGTAATTAAAATTGTGACAAAAGTTAAAACTTTATCAGCGTAATTGTAATGCATTTTAATAACGCAATAAAGGGAATTCAGGTTAGATGCCCCATTCGGATATTTTTTGAACCCTTTTGGGGCACTATGACATTTCTTAGTCATATTTTTTCTTGATGTTTTTGCAGTTAGTATCATATTTTTTATAATTTATTGAATGAATGTAATAAAAAATAATAAATCAGTCCACAACTTTGTGTGAAGTGATGTGTAGTGGTTGTATTTTTCGTTATTCTTTAAAAAATTTTAAAGAAAAAGATAATCACACTCAATAATGTCAAAATTACTTTTTTATAACTTTGTAGCCCTCCGCTTTCTTTACCCCACTCTTAAATTGTCAGATTAGTGGAATATACACTGTTTAGCATGTAGTTAACTCACCCTATCTGACGCGCTCGACAATTTGTGATGGAAATATTATTGTTTTTTACGATCGGCCTTGTATACGGCGCTCATATTTGGTGGAGGTACGTAACCGGGTACAAGGTATCCTTCGGTATAATAATCTGCCGTGCTGTAGTAAATCTCAAAATCCCCTTCTTGGGCTCTCCTACCACTGGTTTATAGTTAACGTTAATTTAAAGAATACATTTCTACTATCAAATTAACTTTTAGTTAGTATGGTATTTAAGTTAATTTTTTTACATCTTTCTGTACCACAGGCAGCTTTCTTTACTACAATTATTGAATATTATGAAACTGCGCTTTATGTGATAAATTTGTGGTAATTTTTACAGGAGTAAACAAAGTAGGTTTTATAAAATCGTTTTGAGATTAAAATCTCACACATTGTTTAGTTTATACAGAGATAATGTAGGCTACATGACTCTTACCATGTTAACTAATTCTCAGAACAACTTAAGAAAAGAAATTGCACTCCTATTTTATTTTCTGTTAGAAGAGTTGGAACGTATGGCGTATGTTGTGTTTATGCTTGTAAGATGTGATAAGTGGTGAGTATTAATAGGCATTAAAAGACCCCAAGATATAAGGGAAATTTAGCACTGCTATATCAGGCGAAACACTCTCTCTATCTCTCTCTATTTTTTTCTTGGTTTTGGTCCCTTCATGTCCTCTCCCCCTTCCGGACTATGCTTTCCAGGGCTTCGTCGGCGGAAAATCTGGATAACCGAGCTCGTAGCTCCCAGAAATTCCAAAAAGAAAACAAATAATTCAACAATCGATGCAATGCATAAATTGTCGGTTGTCAAACCAAGATCTGCTACTTGTGTTATGTATAACCTTCACTTTCACTACTGACAGTTCCCATGGCACGCCCATCCATTTCCCACCATTTGAGAAATACCTCGTGTTCACCACCAAACAGGATACCATCAGCTTATAGGAATCTTCGTTCACAACGCTTAGATCCAGAAGAAAGAGGCCGTCAATTTAGCGTGAATCTTTCCTTGATCCCCGAAGGTAAAAACGTTCGTACAACACCTCTAGCCGCCACTCCGGGAAGAACTTTGTAGTCCTCTACGCACGTACGCATTGTCCGGAGGTCAAACAAAAGAGTCAAAGGCGAAACACTACTAATATCTCTCTTATTTGGACATCTGAGTTTGCGCAAATGCATTGTAAGATGGAGTCCCAGGTTCATTCACTCATGACTCCTATAAACTTTTTTCTCAATGTTTTTGTGCTTAGAACTATAAAGCGCTCTTCCACCAAAACTCACAATTTCAAAATTGGTGACCATCATAATTTCAAATATATATATTTATATATACATACCTTTTTCAGTTAGGTGAGAAGGTTAAATTTTACCCCAAAATGCATCCCTGATATCTGAGCATATACCAGTCTAAAGGCAGCTTTGCCGCACGAACAACGTACGGTAGAGAGAAAACAATAAGTCTAATACCTTTTACTCTTGCGATCGTGAAGCGGTTTTATTTATAGGAACACCGCGGAAGCCACTCTTTCAAATAAAAAATAAAGTCGGTCCACAATTAACGAAATAATCGCGTAACATACACAAAAAACACATATAGGCGAATTGAGAACCTCCTCGTTTTTGAAGGTTTAAAAGCTGAAAAATTAAAATTAAAAAAAAACCTTCCAGCGTTACTTGAAAAAAACCTTTATCTAACGAATGAACTTTTTAAATTTTTTCATGATCCAGAAGTGAGGTATGATGGTCACCGTAATTCGCCTTTATTTTAAGACGCTTTCAAATAATTACTGACATTTACCGTATTTTTTTAGAATTTGTTAACAAAATTGGACACAACATTTTTGTGGTATGTTATATTTTAATGTATCAATGACTTTAATAAATAAATTGTGATTATGTCGTCAAAAAAATTCATAAAAGATTTTTAGAACCAAAAGTGGCAAAAATTGACACGTGAAGTGCCATTGTATTTAGAATGTTATATACTATCGAAATATGATTTAAAAAATACCGGTGGTGCCATCTAAAGTTTGAAAGTGGCAGTCATTTGCGGTTGAATCAGAAGTGCTAAAAAACGAATGAATTGATCCAACCAATTCATATTTATGTATGTCAAAATATAGACACACAAATTTGATTTTTCTACCGTAAAAAGTAAAAAGTTATAGGGGAACCAACTTTGAGAAACACCAGGTATAAAGTTTACAGAGTAGAGGTAAAATATTTGTAGTGAAAATTGTATTCTAAATTCACGATACACACTCTACATATCTGTGATATAATATTGTTTCAGTATAAGTAAACGACCGTTTTCAAATAAAATTCGTTATGGAAAATACCGTATTTACCAGAACAACTAATATTTAGATAAAAACGATTACAACAACGATGCATATAAAAAAACTTCATATAATTGATTATTTTCTTGGAATCACTGAGCTTTGATATGGATGCACAAAAATTAAAAACTGGAATATTGCGCACTATAATCACGAAAAATCTTATTTTAATTGATTAGATAATTTATAGTGATCGAAAAAGATAAATATGAAAAGGAAGCGTACTTTAGTTTGTTTTTATGTAACGTTAGTTGTTTGTTTACCTGAGATAGAATTTGTTATTGAATGGATAATATACGAAGAGTACTCTCCACCCGTTTAAGTTTTACAAATACGAGGTAAAGGCATGATACAACGAATACAAGGTAGGATCACCAGCGATTCCAAATTGATTGCGCAGAGCGAGCAATGACGTAGCGATATGAGTTTTTTCCTCGAAATATTTAAATTAATGCCCTAAAAATTCTGCAGTGTTTGTGAATTTTTGTAAATAGCAGGGGATTTTAAGGAAATAAGTTTTTAGAATAATATTACAGTTAATATGAGAATAATTGTATTTATGTTAACTATACTGTGGGCACTTTTTATTGATAATAATGAATATCTAGTAAGTAACTATGGTTACTGACTATTTAAATCAATAAATTACAATTTTTATTGTGTGTTTGAAACCAATGTAATATTTTTTTAGGTGTTTTTTCTAAGTTTATAGTGCCCAAAGTATAGTTTAAAATGTTATTATTAGCATTACCCGAACTTGTGTAAAAAAACACCGTTTAAAGCACTTTAAAATAAATTATCTTATACTTTAACTAAACGCGTAAAACGCCAAACAAATTGTTAAAAACACGAATACAAACGTATGGTTTCAACTTTGTTTACAAATTTTGTTACATTACTACGTCAGAGTCGGTGATCACGTGATAAACGTCATGCGCAAGATCCTACCTTGTATTCATTGTATCATGATGTAAAGGTATAAAATTCGTGTTTTTGGTGTTATAAAAAAATGGGATTGAGACTTGCTATTAGTCCTATTTAGTGTGTTACTTTGGCTGTATTATTTATTATCTAATACAAAATTTACAGGTAGGAGAGTATGTAATGTTTCTTATGATTTAAGGTACTGATAAAATCCTATGTAATACAGGGTGTTTTAGAATAATCTGTTGATCCCTGAGGTTGTGATTCCTTAGGTGCTTTTAAAAAGAAAAGTTCAAATATACCTGTGTTCAAAATGTACTAACTAAAAACTTTAGGCAGGTCGCAACGTACTTTTATTCAGACGATCGAACACAGATATCCGATGGTTAACTGATTTATAATATTTGACGTGATGTCCAATTTTGGATCGGAAAACCTATTATCAGCCGACCGTCAGATAATCGTATCCGAAAATCATGTCCGATAAAAGTAGGATATGTGCGGCCGGCCTTATGCTGAATGGCTTAAAATTTAGGCTTATACACGTTGTGCTACTCCAAACGTTCAATGCGGGATTTTGCCAGAGCGTGTATAGGATAAGGGCTAAACCAACAACAAAGCGAGCCCAATGCGTCACCCTATCTGGAATGTTTGCATACATGCAGTTTTTGTCTCATCTCTACTTGTTGGTGTTCGACACACTAAAAGTCAATTTGAACGTATCAAACTGGCACGATGTGTATCTTTGCTTACAGTGGCTTTAGTGGATTTTTTAAAGCAAGGGACGTAGATAATTAGTCCGTCAACCACAGCTCGCATAAGTCCATACCTGCAAAAAACTGACATATGAGGTTTTTGCAAAGAACTCCTCAATGGGTAATCCCTTATTACACTCAAGTGACTTAGTTGTTTGACATAAGGTGTTTGACAATGTTCTTTATTTTCAGGCTTCTTTCAAATCCCTGCGTCTCCCTGAGTTCAGAAGTCGAAACTCCAACATTTTACCAAACTTTAGCCGGTGTTACGCACTTGGAAGAACAGGACATATGCGAATTGGAAAAATGTTTCTGGACTATACAGGGTGCATCTGTTACCGGGCATTTAGATTTCAACTGTTTGCTTTCGCTGGTATGTCCACCAGTGCCGGCGAAAGCTTGTCGAGGGTAAGAAACAAAAAAACAGATCAAATTATTTAAATTTTCAAATATTTAGGTCTTGTGTCAATAAACTGTACAGTGTGTCCCAGGATAGGTGTTACAAGAGGACAAATGGACCAACAATTTTGGAATTTTAAATCGACATTTTTGGGAAAACTGGTCGCATGGTCTAAAACTAATAAATACAAAATTTTACTCCAATTAGTAATGTAGGGCGAGTTATAACTAAAAATATGAAAAATACCCAAGGACTATTTATTTATATTTTTTTATTTTTTACATTACGCAAGAGGATGCCGTAGCACGTTAAATTGAGCTAAAACGCGATTTGCTGCCGTTTTTAAATATTTGTTTGGGAAAAAGTTGTATATAGAAAAGTTTCGTAAAATGATCCAAAGATTATCGGAAAGTTGGTTATTTTTACGGTTTTGTAATTTTAGTGAAATTTCATGTGTTAATTATTAACATTACCAAAAGTCAATTAACTTTCCGATAATCTTTGGATCATTTTTAGAAACTTTTTATATACAACTTTTTTCCAAAACAAATATTTAAAAAACGGCAGCGATTTGCGTTTTAGCTCAATTTAATGTGCTACGGCATCCCCTTAAAAAATGGGCAAGAGAAAGCAAAATTTAAAAGAAAAATTAATAATTTTGAATATTTTGTTAAATTTCTCTTAAGCCAATTATTTTAAAAACTGTAAATGCATAATTTAAAAAAATAATAAAAATGTTTTTTTCTACTTTAATTCTTGAATTTTATATTTTGACATTAAATTTAACTGAGACATCTACATTTCCTTGTACAATTCTGTCCCATTTTTAAAAATAA